>MCJB01049342.1:1796-42852 GCA_002018475.1 Nicotiana obtusifolia
TATATATATATCAAAAATCCTTTTTACAAGGGCCGAATAGCCCGATACAAATTTTTACAAAGGCCGAGCGGCCTTGATACACAGTATTGGGCACAGAAAGGGATAAAATCAATCACAAACGACTTGATCTCGACTGGGTCCCGCCTCCTCATCGGGATTTTTGGGGTATTCTTATTCTTCGGACCCGACTGAACCCTCGGAATCATCCTCTTCGGGATAGGCCAATTTTCTGGGCCTCGGCTTTAAACATCTTGGCATCCTCAATCTCCGCAGATAAGTCAAAACCCCGAGCGTGGACTTCCTCGAGGGGGCGTTCTTTTGCCACTTGGGCCGCATTAAACATCGACTCTATGAGTGAAGGCGAATCGACGATCTCGGTCGGACCAAGTGCTCCCTGCAGCATTTTCCTCGTATCAAGGGATGCCTCAGCTCCTGTCCCCACCTCGACTTCCCCGACTTGATGAACGTCGGCTTCACCGACCCCTAGTTCGGAGGCTCCTTGCCCCTTGAGCTGGGACGACACACTGGGCACTAGGTCAAAGTCTTCATCCTCTCCCTCGGACTCATCCCTCAATCGATGGACCATGTCCGGGGATAGTGGTCGACCGTTGGCACTTCCTTTGGGCTTACGCGCCAATCTTTTCTTTGGTCTCTTCTTCTCGAAGCCCGGAGAGCTCGGAGCCCTTTTTCTTTTCTTCACTTTATCTTGCTTCGAAGTAGGGGCTCGACGTAAGTATCATCATCCACGGGCGGAGGCCTCATTTCAACATCTTTTGATAAACCTGCAAAAGAGAATAAAAGCAAGTCAGAAATCGACGACGTAAAAATTAAGTCGAGTGTAATTTAAAGAGAAAATCTCACCATGAGACCGCGCCTCCCATCGGCCCTTAGAAATCTCACGCCATGCGCGCTCGGAATATGATTTTTGCGAAACGATCCCCTCGACCCATTCCTTGAGTCGAGGAATCGCATCCGGCATTCGTGCGATGACTGCATCTTAGAAAATTGATAAGAAGAAGAACAAAAGGGAAATGATGAACAAATTCCTAAAGGCAAAGGTATACTTACACTTCATGTTCCATTTTTCAGGGAATGGCATGTCCTCGGCCGGGATGAGGTCCGATGTTTTCACTCGAACAAATCGGCCCAACCAACCTAGGTCCCGATCCTCGTCGATGCTTGAGAACGGGGCCTTACTGGCCCGACAAGTAAGTTTTATTAGCCCCCCTCGATAGATTCGGGGACTGTACAGACGCATAAGGTGATCAATGGTGAAAGGACACCCTTCGATCTTATTGACAAAAAAGCGAAGGAGGATAACTATAATTCAGAAAGAGGGATGAATTTGGCCTAGTGTCACCTGGTACCTTTTACAAAAGGCGATGATGACCGAGTCCAAAGGGTCCAACGTGAAGGGATAAGTGTAAACACTTAAAAAAATCCTCTACATGGGTAGTGATTGCTTCTTCGGGCGCGGGAACCACCACACACTTACTGATCCAGTTGTAGTCCTCCTTGACCTTATCGAGAACACTGTTAGTGACCGAACAGACGTACCTCGAGACCAGTTTACACCGGTCCGGTATCGAGGAAGTTTTCTCAATCTTGAAATCGGCTCCGGTTGGACACCCTGAGGGGACGAACATTTTTAGGAGAGATTCCGGTATTGGTTCCTCGGTGACAACAGGCGAAACATTCTCAGTCAGTTTCGAGGAAAAGGGAATTTTTTTTTGGGGAACGGATTTTTGAGGTCTTTGCCATTACTTTTGAATAGAAGTGGAAGAAAAAAGATGTTATAATTCGCATATAGCTTACGAAGGCTTTCATAAAACTAGCAGGCAAGACGTTTTGAAGATGAGAGTGATAAAGTTTCTTTAAAAACACAAGTATTTGAATATGAAGGTTCCAAAGAATGGATAAGGAGGGTATTTATAGTTTCTCAAAATGGCGGTTCACATCCTTAAACGGGAGACTGTTAACTGACACGTATTTAATGCCTTAAAAGCTGCACCGATGGGACGTTTCTACTATTCGTATCACTTAGGTCATGAGTCTGTCGTCACTCATCAGAGCAAGAATCAGGAGCTCGTATGATGAGAATCTGAGGCTCATATCGTTTCTCGTCATTACTCTCTGAAAAGTGAAGGGACTATCTATATACGGTCGAAATCGGGCTCGATTATTGCACGACAGATCGAGCTCGGAACACGAAGGATTGAAAATTGACCCCGAGTTTCATCGAAGCAGAACATGATGTTAGAATGTCTGTCCTCAAAAACACTAAGCCCGTGATTCAGAACCGACCCTGACCCTGAACATGCTCGAGGGAAGATCGTCGAACCAAAATAACGGAAAGCCAAAATATCCGTAACAGATCGAGCATCACGACAGGAATCTCGGCACGAATCAATGGAACCGCTTAATTAGTAAATCAGGAGATTTTTTACCTTAAACTGAATTGTACCTAAAGTAGGATTCCCCTACTATATAAAGGGGGGTCTAATTATTTGTACGGGGGACATTCCCGATCATTAGAAAAAGCAGTATACTGATCTCTTTAGCGATTACTGTCTGATTATTCTTTTTATGACCCCGATTGCATGTTTCTTGGCCCAAGGACAATCAACCTACAAGGCCAACACTGCGCAACTTGTGTGGTTTGCATTTATTTTTTATCATTAATTTTAATTTCAATTTGGTTTCTCATTTTTGTATCAAATTAGATCACATATCCTTAAAACCGCGAATAAATTCAATTGTTATCCGATTTTGAGGGTAAACATTTGTATTTTTCTTTTTTATCTTGATTTATTTTGGTTACTTTGATATGTTCGATTTAATAAAGAATTTTAACATTTCTTGGTTTTTAAGGGTGGAGTTGATGGAAGAAACGAAACAGACTACTATAAGAAATTCTAACCAATTTGAGAGTAAAGAAAAAAATAAATGGAAAAAAAATCTGTTGATGATGAATACTTCAGTATATACTTTGAATTATGAACATAACTTCAAAACGGACGAATTACCACAATTTTTCATCTCTCAAATTAATTTGCTGTGTAGTGGAAACTTCCGTATGAGAGTATGGACTACGAACGTAATCAAGTTGGATAGAAATAAAATACCAAGCATCTGATCGAGTGATGTTACGATTTCTAAAGGTTAAAAAGTGGCATAATATCTAGGTACGTATTTCATATGATATTTGATATTTCTACCGTATCGAGTAACAAAATACTCAGAAATTTTCGGTTTCAATTTGATAATTAATGGGTACCAAATTATGCACACTCCTAAGCTAGTTAAAGTTGATTAATATACGAGTTCTTTATATTTGTCTTGTTTGGATCAAATACCAAACCTAATGTTAGTGTGGTTAAAGAAAGAGGGTAATGACTGCTCCAAATGATTAAAGGAAAAAAGAGGAAAGTTGCCATAAGTCCTTCCAAATGTACTAGAGTTATATTATGATCTAAAAAATTAAACCCGATTGATGTACCCCGATTGTGTGGAATATCAAAGTGGCGAATCGCCAAATCAATTAAGTAAATCAACGTAAACAAAAATACAGAAAGATGAGATAAGAGGGGTCCAACCGATATAGTGAGTTTATATATACTAGCACTAGCAAATATTTACACAAGTATTAAGATTGGGATGGGAGGTGCGTAAGGAACGCATTTGGTGTATATGCAATCATGCATCTCTTGCAAAAACTACAACCTCAAAACAAAATAAAAGAAACACAATGAGTGTTCATTCAATTGCCAATTCGACAAAGACTGACCAACTATCCATCTTTCTCCACGCTTCTTACTTACTCTTTTTCTTTTTTGGAGTTGAACTTATTTAATTTCATTATTTCTTATATCTTCCTATTTTAGATAGATGGTCATCGAGAACCAATGAGTACTTAAAAAGATGAATTGGACATCTTTTTCTTTTGGGTGTAAGTTAAAAGAGAGCATCCAATTGGTAATCTTCTCGATCGCAGCTGCTTTACATACTTCCTTTTTTGCTTTTCTATGTTAGACTAAACTTTCATCACAAGCAGTTAAGCACTGTTATAATGTTGAAATGGAACAGTCCTTTATTGATAGGACCCAACGCATTTCTTCATTGGTACAAACCTGAAGTTAATCACATAAATCATTTACAAACTGCCCGTACGTAGTGTGCAAAACTTAATTTTTCACCTTCGGATGGTCTCAAGAGTTAGTTATGATAGAGCTTTAGCTAACTAGTGTTTGACACATTACGCGCGATCACTTTTTTTAGACAATCAGGAGATGAAAACACAAAGACTGCTTCATCCCATTCAAAACTAATGGCTATTAGTTCAAAAATGTAGTAATAGTTTTTAAATTTCGGTTTTTAAATAATTTAAAATATTTTCAACTATAACGAAATTGTGTTTTCTAGTACCTTTGTAGTTCCTAACATTGATTTAGAAAATAATAATAATAAATTCAGTATAATTTCATATATGAGAATTTAAAAAGATAGAGTGGACGCATACTTTATCTCTACCTAGTGAAGGTAGAGAGACTATTTTGATTCAGGAGGTGAGAAAAAGAAAGAAAAAAGAAGAAAAAGAAAAAGAAAAGAGAAAGAGGAAGAAAAGAAAAAGTAGTACTAAACAGGCACAACATGGAAATGCAATAACTGAATCGAACGAAACAAAATTAATTTAAATATAATGATGTTCGAGTTCTGACAAAAAAAAAATTGAAACGGGTTGACTCTCTTGTTATTTGACTCTACCTTTCTTCTTGAGACAAAGAGAGTAACAATATCAAATAAGCATAACATGAATCTCGATATGGATAGATGTGGTATAGCGGATGAGGTTACTTTTTTTTTAATCGGAGAGTTCGAGTTCGAGTTTTGAGTATAGAAATATTTTTTGTATGGAGTCATTCTCTCCGAATGGACCTTATCCGATATAGTCGAGCTCCAATACGAATATCGGACATCGGATGAAACCAAAAAAGATCATGACATGAAGGCAACGTACACGTCAGCAGGAAATCAATTAGGTAAATCCCCATGCTTAATTAATCGCTGAGAATTTTTGTCATTTTCTCTATCACATTTATCCACTGATTCTGGACGAAATTTTTTCTTTTAATTTTTTTATTAGCAACTACTGATATTATTGTGCCAACTTAATATACTCTTGAAGTCGCAAAAAATCATTAAAACTAAAATGTGAACAGACTCAATAAGAATGCCTAAAGTGAGCTTTTAGTGCAGCGATTAATTAGTGGGGGTACTACTAATGAGACTAGTTTAATTGTAAGTTGTTATGTCTTGTCTTAAGTATAAAGTATATGCAATAGCGGACAGAATCTGCAATCTGTCCGTTCATCACGCCGTCGAAAGCTTAAAAAGCGTAATGGAAAAGTTAACAAAAGCAACAAAAAGGCTTTATACTCCTATTATTTTGACTCTCAAAAGACTGCAGCAACCACTTAGTATCCAATGTTTATTAATTTACAATTTCCACTCAAATTAAATGATAGCTCCAAACAATTAATTAAAGGAAAAAGAAAATAATTGGCGCCTTCTCCTTGGATCAACTAACGCCCGTTTGTTCATAATTTTTTTTTTCTTTTTTTAAAAAAAAAATCCAAAAATATACTTCTCCATGAAATTTTGTAAATTTTTGAAAAATTTTTAAAAATGAGTTTTTCAAAAATTACTTTTTCAAAATTTTCAGAAAAACATTATTCCCCACTCACAAAACTGCAATATTTTTTCAAGTGAAATGCATGTCCAAATCTAATTTTAAATTTCAAATATTATTTTTTAACTTACTCTGAATATTACTATTTTTTTCTCAAAAATTATAATTTTTATGTTCAAACACCTAATAAGTATTCCGTTTGCCTCGCTTCGTTGACCACGGACTACAAGGACAGACTTGAAAATGCCCTTTTTGTCAGACAATTAGAAGTGTAGAGACTATTTAACTAGCGTCTAATCTTACTTTTCGTTGTGAGATTGACCATATATTGTTTGGTAGAAACTTAAGCCTCGTAATTAGGAACTAGTATAAGGTCAACCTGAGAATAAAGGATGAATTCTATATGCGAGGTTAGGCATGTTTAGGACTTAGGAGAGAGTAAAAGTGTAACTCGTCTAATTCATTAAATTTGAATAATGTGATCTGTTCAAATTAAGTTCATGTTGATCTAAACAAGTTTTGGGTAGGTTAATCACGATAGGTTTATTGACTCAACAACAATTACAATATAATAATAATTATGCCTCACTCTCAAACTAATTGGGATCATCTCACTATTCATTATTCATTTTGAGTTTTGAGTTTTCTATATAATCAACTAAACGGCGTTATTTGTATAAATATATTGCTTTTTATTTGATCTGTGTACTGACTAAGTGTTATCTTAAATTATCCAAATTAATAGACCTATTCAACATCTTTTTAGTAACTTTAACTTACCTTGGCATAAAGGACAAAAAGCTTTGTATATCGCCAAAAAAATGAAACTAAAGGAGGATTAGCTGCTTAATTTTTATCATTGCAGTGGAATTGTGTCTTTGAATCATTTGTAGCTGCAGTGGAAGTACCGTGCCGTACGATTTATTTATTTAATTTAGATGCTTCCAATTAACTTGTACAGATTAAGTGATATGTTAAGCCGAGAGAGTATACTCTCCACTATTATCGACCCAAAAAAAAGTACGCTATTACCGTTACACGGCACCTTTTTGAAATTCTTTGGAAGGACAATGTAAGGTTAAGCAATCGATGTCAGTACGATTGCTGTCCGCCAACTTAGATTCCCTCTGTACGCTAGACTAGATTGTCAGTGCCGTACGAAAAAATTAATGTCGTGAGCAACTGAGAACATAAAAGAGAATTTAGAATGAAAGAAAGCTTGATTGCATAAATGAAAGCTATTACAGAAAAGCTACGCGTTGTCGAGGGAGAGAGACACCAGTACAGAGAATCGTTTGCTTGCTAAAAAGTTTTGAATGCTTGATCCCCCTAATAACGCTTAAAAAAATAAATCAAAGTTACATGACTTTATCTAAATAAGCTGTAGGAGTACACTAAAAGAAAATGAAGTAAATCTACTCTATATTTACAATGAAAAGGACTTAGTCTTCTACATGGTAGAAACAAGTCCGTTTACAGCAACTTTGTTCTTAGCATCAGGGCCCGCGCGCGGTGCTGTTAGCATCTGCCTGTGGCTGGGCGCTGGTTATCAGTGGGGCGACAGAGATACCTGCGCGCTTGTCACTTGGAGCTGTCGAGACCATGGGATTGACCGTGGCGCTGGACGTTGGGAGACTTACCAGGACGTCATGGGGCACGTCCAAGGGGACATGAGGCATGACTAAAAAGCCGCCCATGACATTACTCATATATCTTATTTTTTTAAAGTTACACAATTACTTAATTTACAATGTTATAAGAACCTGATTTTATTTCTGTTCATCCAATCCGACTTTATGATAGGAGTAGCAACATAGCATGAAAGCATTGCACCTTTTCATGCAATGTTTCAGGTAATGGAGAAGTAATATATTCTCGTGTAAAAGCTTCAATATCATAAACATAAAATTCTGTTCCATTATGCTATATTGCAATTTTAAAATAAAATACTTATTAGAGTTGAACCATACAGTGCTACTTCCTGACTGACGCAAATTAGCTCATCTCCGGTCTTGTGGGGACCTCTCTTTAAGATACAAAAGGTTTTTTTTTTTTTTTTTTAATGGACAAAGAATAAAAACAAGAAGGAAACTTTAATTAGTGGAATAGCTTTTGAATTTCCAAATACTCGTTCCCACCATTACATTTTACGAATTGGCTTTTTCTCGTAGAATGTTGACATGTGTTAGTTCTTAGTGATTAGAAAAATGGTAGCCAAGTTTGACACTAGTCATAAGTAAGTAGTAAGTAGTAACCATAGGCGTGGCAGTTCTTGAGCTATATTACACTATAAAATGACATGATTTTGGGAAACACTGACACTACATCACGCATTGGTAAAACGACATCGATCCGTGAACATAATGGCAATAAGCTGTAACTCTACCTCTGCACTGCATAAGGTTTTAAAAGAGCAGTAGTTATTGCCAAAGGGAAGAGAGAGAGGTTTGAGCTTTACTCTTCTGAAATGAAAATGACCGAACCAAAAAGTTGAGTGTAAAACAGTCCACAGGGCGTCCAAGCAACTTCACACGTACTATAGTATGCTTTAAAACGGATTATAGTTGTGGTGCCAATTCGGTCAGTAGGGCCAAACCATTTTTTTGTGAATGAATAATGCTTCTTCTATACTAGTAGTATCTTGTCTTTTGAAGATTTTGTACACTTCTGAATAAAGTCGTTTAATTATTTTAATTGTAAAAGCATTCGTTAATTATTATTCGTATTTAGTTAAACGTCTCACTTAATTAACACTATATTAATTGAATTGTAACACTACATCCGGAAAAATGATATTTCTTCCTGTCCTTTTTATTTGCTACTTTAACCAAACCAATTTGGTCCAAAGTATTGAATTGCAAGCTGAAACTGCTATATATACTAAGTTTCAACACTTTAGTATCTTCTTTTTTTGACACAAATCAAATTCATGTACTACCAATGGTTGGGTCGGTAAGAGCTTCAATACCTGCTGTATACATGACAAATAAGAGGTTGTTACGTCTAAGAAAGCTTTCATTGTTTATTGGCTTTAAGTCTATTTAATTTGTCGTTTTCTTATCACATTTGAAGTGTTTTTGCTTCTGGTAAGTCACGACGAGTGACACGCAAATACTTGTTAGTAATTCCCCTTTGCTTGCACTTCTCATCATCAAAACAATTCACTTCCAAATGGCGAAAAATTTTACAAGGGAAAGGAAAGAGAAAAGAATTTTTGGACTTGCTTTGTTGATTGTGAGATTATTTACTTAAAGCAACTAAAAAATATTGAACTCATAATGAGTATTGAGTCATTTATGGATTAACACATAGAATTTTGTTTCAACTGAAGAAATTATTGTAAGAACTTGTATTTATAAAATCAAAACCAGTCAGATGATAACATGGAATTACTTAAAGTACAATTAGCAAAATGATGATTATATGCTAAGGTTACAACTCTTAACACTTCATTGTTATACAAGTGAAGTTCTGTCTTCTCACTGGAAAAAATACAAAAATATTTAGGAGATTTCCTAATCATTCTGACAAGAAAAAATCAAGTGAAACTGATCCTTCCACTTGACAATCTATTCCGTCATTCAAAAGTTTAAATTTTCAAATCATTTAAAATATTGTCCTTAGGTCAGATTAAGAATCATAGATTTCATTTTTAGTTTTAATGTGAAGTAATAACAATTAAAATGAGACGTGAAATTAAAATTCTGCGGATCTAAGTATCACATGTATAGTTTGACCATCTGCAGTGACAGCTAGGAAAAACAGGTACTGAATAACATTGCTTCTTGTAAACAAAACTTAATACACGACTCCTTATCTGCAAAGCAAAACATTTACAAAGGCTTAACAAAGATTTTTGAAAACAAATCTAGCCACCGATTTTAACCTTATTAAATAATAACCCCGCAAATCCTGCACTCATTTCATTAATGCGCCAGATCACTCTTTCCCTCCATTCCAACCTTATATTTTAATTTCAACCAACAAAAAAAACAAAAAAACCATTATGATTTGTAGTAAGATAAATAATTTCCCTAGGTCTTGGCTTCGAGTCTAGGAAATAAATTGTTTTATAAAATAACGAGCGTTCTCCTTTTGATTATGCAATGCAAAAAAGATAGCTCAGTATATTGATCTTTTGCTATGCACGAGATCTAAAAAAAGGTCGAATAACAAGAGTTTATTTATTAGAGACTATTTTTGCAGTTCAAATTTGTAACCTTCTAATCAGATAATAGCAACTTTACCAATTACGCTGAGACTCCTACTAATTATGCGTGAAATTGAATTAATAATAATTTGAAAGCAAGTACCCACAAAATTAAAAAACAAAGAAAAAGAAAACAGTGGGAAAGCCTCTTAGATTTACACATGATAATCCTGTTCTTTTTTCTGTTTGTCAGCTTCTTTTACTACTATGTGCTTTAACTTATTATATTAAACTATTTTTACTTCTTTTTGAGTGTTGAGCTCACAGTCACGCACTGATGACTTTCTCTCTCTCTCTCTCTCTCTCTCTCTCTCTCTCTCTTTTTACTTTCTCTCGGCAATAGTGAATTAAAGCTGTACATTTACATTACAACTGTCTCTATATATAACTTGTATTTACACTTCCAAGACTTGCAACTATAGTTTTGAAGGTGGAGAAAGAGGCAATTACTTGGACAGAAGCAGTGTGGTGTGGTGCTGTTCAAAGCTAAAGTGGACTTTCTTGCAGTGCACCCACATTACAATTAAGCCCACCCCTCCACATTTCCCCCCACTTTTATTAG
Organism: Nicotiana obtusifolia; assembly: GCA_002018475.1. Taxonomy (NCBI): domain Eukaryota; kingdom Viridiplantae; phylum Streptophyta; class Magnoliopsida; order Solanales; family Solanaceae; genus Nicotiana; species Nicotiana obtusifolia. The sequence continues at coordinate 12,258 of MCJB01049342.1, forward strand.
CTTTTTGCTCCAAGATTCTTGATCTTGCTTCAAAATTCCCTCCAACCAAAAGCAAAGTTGTGTTCTTTGATGTGTTTGTAAGGTATAGAGCAAGAAGGAATTGGAATAATGGTGGTTAACTCAGTTCAGAAGTGGGTTATGCTGTGGTGTATAGTGTTGTTTATCAGTTGTGAGTTGATTCAGTGTGATGTTACCTATGATAGGAAAGCCATTGTCATTAATGGTCAAAGAAGATTACTTTTTTCTGGTTCTATACATTACCCAAGAAGCACACCTGAGGTACTCCAATTCTTGCCCATTTTATACTCTCTTTCTTCTTGTTTTTTAGTGTGAAAGTGTTTATGAAGTTAGGTTCAAAATGTGGTTTTGTAGATGTGGGAAGATCTGATAAACAAGGCAAAAGAAGGAGGTTTGGATGTGGTTGAAACCTATGTGTTTTGGAATGTTCATGAGCCTTCTCCTGGCAATGTACTTCATTTTCTACTATTTCTGTACAATTAGCTTGTTTTTACTCATGTCTTGTGCTCAAAGATCAAATCTTTTTTATGTTCTTTCTGGGGTTTATAGTACAATTTTGAAGGAAGATATGACGTGGTGAGGTTTATAAGGACAATTCAGAAAGCAGGCCTCTATGCTCATCTCAGAATTGGCCCTTATGTTTGTGCAGAGTGGAATTTTGGGTACATTCCATTTTTTTTTTAAAGCTATTCTTTAGATCTTAAAACAAGTGGTAAGTTCATACTTGTACTTATTTTACTGTCAATTCTACAGAGGGTTTCCAGTATGGCTGAAGTATGTACCAGGCATTAGCTTCAGAGCAGATAATGAACCTTTCAAGGTCTAAATTTCCCCCTGAAAAAAATAAAAAGAAAATTAGCATTTGAAGAAGATTTATCAATTTTATATGGTGGGTTGTTAATGAAAGTTTGATTATTTTATGGTCATGACAGAATGCAATGAAAGGGTATGCTGAGAAAATTGTTAACTTGATGAAGAGTCATAATCTATTCGAGTCTCAGGGTGGTCCAATCATACTATCCCAGGTATATCTTTTACTCCAATTTGTTCATTATACAATTCTTGTGTTTGCTGAAGCCAAATTCAACTAAACCTAGTTCAATTGGCTCTGTCTGATCTGCTGCTATTGCAGATTGAGAATGAGTACGGGCCGCAAGCCAAGGCTCTTGGAGCAACAGGCCATCAGTATTCAACTTGGGCTGCAAATATGGCGGTTGGATTGGACACAGGTGTCCCCTGGGTCATGTGCAAGGAAGAAGATGCCCCAGATCCTGTGGTATGCAAATTCAGTTGTTAGAGCTTCTCCTTCTTTCATTTGGCATAACAGTATTAGTCAGTCAGCATTGTTCTATTTATAGCAATTTTTTTTTAGTTTAGTTTAACTTATAATAAACCGACAATATAAAAGATCTTTGTCAATGTAGGTTTACCTGCTATAACAAATCACTTGCCATTTACCAGTTCATGCTTGCCATAAAATTTACCTATAATTAGCTTTTAAGTGACTTGGTAGTGTAGAATAGTTTTACGCCTTCAAGTATGAACCAAAAAGTTGTTACTCCTCTTAACCTCTATTGGTTTGCTCCAGCTTCTAATAAAATCCATAAATTTGCAGTCTAACTCTTTAGGCTCCTCAAACAGTTCCATAACGTCTTACATAATTTTTCCTGCTGTTGATAACAGATTAATACCTGTAATGGTTTCTACTGTGATAATTTCTTCCCAAACAAACCATACAAACCTACAATCTGGACTGAGGCTTGGAGTGGTTGGTATGTAATCTTGTCTCTTCAAGGTTTGATTATGCAGGAAGTCAGGTCATGTTTGACTCGATTTCCGATGCATTTGTAAGGTTCTCGGAATTTGGCGGTACCCTTCATCAGAGGCCAGTTCAGGATTTGGCATTTGCTGTAGCTCAATTTATACAAAGAGGAGGATCTTTTGTTAACTATTACATGGTTAGTTTTCATTCAGCTGTTCCAATAAATGCCTGATATAGATATTTCTTTATAGATCGAAAGCATGTATATATAGAGTCTCTTATGGTAACAACATTTCCTCTTTTTGCCTAATAGTACCATGGGGGCACGAACTTTGGACGATCTGCAGGAGGCCCATTCATCACTACTAGCTACGACTATGATGCTCCAATTGATGAGTACGGTGAGTGTAGAGCTTTAGTTTACTTGTTTGTTACTTGTTCTCGTGTACATTTAATTTCACAGGTCCTGAATATTCTACAAAAAAAAGTTTTGTTGGTCTCTGAAATTGTGGAATGATTGATGAAACCATTTTACTTCGCTGATATCTCATGCTATAAGGATTTTCGTGCGTCTTCCTTTCTCTAATTTGTGTGTGCTAAAAGAAAATTGCAACATAATAATTTGACTGTCATTTGGCAATTCACTTATCTGAAAGAGAAAATAACTCTTCAATGCCCCTTTCATTTGACAGGTCTAATAAGACAGCCAAAATATGGTCATCTCAAGGAGCTTCATAGAGCTGTCAAGATGTGTGAGAAAGCGTTAGTTTCTGCAGATGCAGCAATCACATCCTTAGGAAACCTTCAACAGGTATAAAATTCTGCATTGGTGTCATTGATCTTGTTGCCATGGTTCATTATCAGCAGTTTCTCATTGAATATTTGCTGTTACTGTAGGCATACGTGTACTCTTCAGAGACAGGGGATTGTGCTGCTTTCCTGTCAAACAATGACTGGAAATCTGCTGCAAGAGTAATGTTCAACAACATGCACTATAATTTGCCTCCTTGGTCCATTAGCATCCTTCCTGACTGCAGAAATGTAGTCTTCAACACAGCCAAAGTACGTAATACACCTGCTCGGAAACTTGTGTACATTCAATAATACTCATTAGCTGCTTTAGCTTCTTCTAAAAGTTTGAGTTCCTACACGTTACTTGCAAAAGAACTCTGATAGCAAGGATTTAACTGCTTTCAAATTCTATGTGCAGGTTGGAGTTCAAACATCAAAGATGGAAATGCTACCAACTAATTCGGAGATGCTATCTTGGGAAAGTTACAATGAAGATATATCTGCACTGGATGACAGCTCATCAATTAGATCTTTTGGTCTCTTGGAACAAATAAACGTTACCAGAGATACAAGTGACTATTTGTGGTACATAACTAGGTGAGTTTAGTTTGGTATTTGTGCTTTTGAACCTGTCTCATTTTGCCTCTCTGGAGGATTGGATTGCCTGCCTACCAGTGATGCTTTATTTTTTTGCTATTTAAGAGTTGTGACCTGAAATGCTAGCTTTATGTGACATATGTATAAATGTTTGCCCTGAATACAGTGTTGATATTGGTTCAACTGAGTCCTTCCTACATGGTGGAGAGCTCCCTACTCTTATAGTCGAGTCAACAGGCCATGCTCTCCATGTGTTTATTAATGGACAACTCTCAGGTAATGCAATCAATATTTTCTCATCAAAAGTTATCTACAAAATATGTTTACACTTGGCTAATTTTATCCTACACATGTTATAGGTTCTGCATTTGGGACGAGGAAGAATAGGAGATTCGTATTTAAAGGAAAAGTCAATCTTCGTGCTGGCACAAACAGAATTTCACTGCTTAGCGTGGCTGTCGGGCTGCCGGTTAGTTTAATTCTCACCTTCAGTCTTCCAAATAGGTGCCTACTTGAGATCAACTCAAACTCAAATAACTCATACAGCAAATAAAAGAAATTTCTATGGTTCAAATAGCTCCCATTGAAGTGAACAATAAGTGTGTAGCATCACTAACCTATACCAGAATCACTATTCAACTATAGTATCAGTAAATACTATGCTAGTGAAAAAACAAATGCTGGTACCAGGAAGTGAAGAAAGTAATAAATCTGAGAGAGCTCATCAAAATTATGCATAGCTTAAAACTATTGAGCATCCGTTAGTGCCTACTTTCAGTAGAGTTAATGATAATTGATAGACAAGTTTTTTTCCCTTCTTTTCGCTGGGGCTGGCAAAGGCTTGAAACTTGAGAGGACGAGACAAATACAGCTTCACGCTGCTAACCTTGCAGTGTAAGAGGCCATTGTGCATTCTTTGATTATATATCCCTATGTGGAAATCAATAGAGGGATAGGTAAAAGTTTTATCAGAAAAGGAAGGGAAAGGAAACCAGCTCCACAGTGTGACTGTAGCTATTATCATCACCATCGCTGATATGTTGAAGCAACAATTTGTAGCCTATTTACAGTACTGAGATCATGTATACATTTTTCAATGTGCCCTAAAATCTTAAGATTCTGTTTGTTTCTGAAGAACATGGGTGGACATTTTGAAACATGGAGCACTGGAGTACTGGGTCCTGTTGCAGTTCATGGCCTAGACCAGGGAAAATGGGACTTGTCCTGGGCAAAGTGGACATATCAGGTAGTCTAAAATACAGCACTATGTTCAATCAATATTCAAGTATTTCAACTGCAACCTTTATCACTAATTTGGACTTACTAACAGGTTGGGCTCAAAGGGGAGGCCATGAATCTTGTTTCTCCAAATGGTATTTCTGCTGTTGACTGGATGCAGGGTTCATTAATTGCGCAGAGACAACAACCTTTAACATGGCATAAGGTATGAAATTAGGAGAAATATAATCCAACATCTAAGTGATTGTAGTTGTATCTTACAACTCCTCATCATATTGCAGGCTTACTTCAATACACCCGATGGAGATGAGCCACTGGCTTTGGACATGAGCAGTATGGGTAAAGGTCAAGTATGGATTAATGGCCAGAGTATTGGTAGATATTGGACGGCATATGCTACTGGAGATTGCAATGGTTGCCATTATTCTGGAAATTTTCGGCCTCCAAAATGTCAACTGGGATGTGGGCAACCAACTCAAAAATGGTAACCAGCTCTTCGCAGCTTATACAACGCATTCTGATACTTAGCTTCACACATACCATTAACAACTAGAAACTGGAGTTCCTTGTACTTGGCAACTTAAAGATTTTATTGTTTCAGGTACCATGTTCCTCGGTCTTGGTTAAAACCCAATCAAAATCTGTTGGTGCTTTTTGAAGAACTAGGGGGGGATCCCTCAAGAATTTCTCTTGTGAAGAGAACAGTCAGCAGCGTTTGTGCCGATGTTGCTGAATATCATCCAAATATTAAGAATTGGCAAATAGAGAACTATGGAAGAACGGAAAAGTTTCACCTACCTAAAGTCCGCATTCACTGCGCTCCCGGTCAGTCTATTTCCTCCATTAAATTTGCGAGCTTTGGAACTCCTCTTGGAACCTGTGGGAGCTTCCAGCAAGGACCTTGCCATGCTCCTACCTCATATGCTGTTGTAGAAAAGGTACCCTTTCGTCTTGTTTTGTTAGCAGTTAACTGGACAAGAAAAAGTTGTTCACTTTATTTTGACCACTTACTTGGCCACCTAACATCTTATGACTCATAGATTTTGTTCTTTTAACTTTGCCAGAAATGTCTAGGACGTCAAAGATGTGCTGTGACAATAGCAAATAGCAACTTCGGAGATCCCTGCCCTAATGTATTGAAGCGGTTGTCTGTAGAAGCACATTGTACGCCTACCCTGAATTGAAGAGTACAAAAGAAAACAATTGTTCAAAATATTGCATAACTTAGTGTATACCCATGAGGGAAAGACTGGTGAGAGGTAAGAATAAAGTAGTGAGAGCCAGGAAATAGGAGGTAGTAGTTTGGTTGATGAATGCTTCTGTTGCTGAGGAAAACTTCTGATATGTGTTCATTAGATAGTCTTAATATTGGGGTGCCGAAGGGGACTCTGAGAAAGCATATTATAGAAGAGTTTGTAGACGTTGGGAGTTCCAAAATGCAACTTCCATCGTATAATGCAGTCTGGTCCCTTTCTGCTTTTATACTGGAAATGTGGACCAGATAAGCCTCGTCGTTACGTTGTTATGTACTGTTTAGTCAGTGTGATAGCTTGTCTTCCTGGGAAAATCAAACCCCTTAGGTTCATGTTAGGAACGGATCCTAGTATGATCCTTATAATTGTCTGTATTGTGCAGTTGGTAGAAAGAATTCAATGAAAAAGTGTATTTACATCCATGTTTTCTTTCCTTTTCATGCAACCAGTGCCATATGAGATGATCATGTTAAATGCTACAGCGGTACAGCTTACAAATGAGAAGTACAGGGACTCACTTGAGGGTTTTGTTATGGGATACCAGTGTTCTGGTTTGAACCGTGCATCGATTTCTTTGTGGTTTGAATCCTTCTACAGTGGCTGCTGTGATTACTGCTTGTTTGGATTATTCAAATCTTCTCATACCAAAGAGGGCCGATGTTTCACTTTCAGTTTAGAAAAAGATGGAGTAGGCAGCAGTTCAAATTTTGGTTTCTGGTACTAGCAACCTTAAAGTAGTGCTAGTCGGCGTCTCTTCAAAAAGATAAATTTCAATCAAAGAATTATGCTTCCAGCTACCAACTATTTGAAGTTAACTTTATCAACCATCTATACCTGAAATACTCTATTTGGTTGCAACATTTTCTGCTGGATCAAAGAATTGTTCAGTACTTGAAAATCACATTATTCGAATTCTGTCCTATGAACTGCTCCTAGTTTACAGTCCTGGCACTCCATGCATGTCGTTCATGGCTATTACATACTTCACCATGGCAGGAGATGATTTCAAGAGGATATGGGATATATCTTCAAACTTAATTGCATTAATTAATTATAATCGAACGAACCCATTTGGAGAAGACTCAACAACAACAACCAAGTAAAATCACACATGTGAGGTCTGGGGAGGGTAGTGTGTACGCGGACCTTACCCTTACCCAAGGGGTTAGAACGGTAGACCCTCAAAATCATCAATAAGTAGCATAATAATGAACACTTTCAACATTCGTTTGAGTGATTGATTGGCAATACTCGGTCATTACTCCATTGCAGAACTATTAAGAGGCAAGAAATCAACTTTTGATTGGATAAGGAACAGTTTAAACTACAGATCAATATTGACTTACTAGTAAGAACTTGTAATATCCAACAGAAACTAAATTTGTTCTTGCTCATATTAAGATAGATGTCACTAAACCAAGCGAAAGTAAGACATAGAGCAAAGCATATTATTAGGCTGTTGAGGTACTACTGATGTGCTTGGCAATGGTCTGCTGCAGCTCATCTTTTTTGGCTCCTACCACCTTATCAACGATCTTCCCCTCCTTCAGAAACATAAAAGTTGGCATTGCCTCCACAGCCCAATCAGTAGCTACCGACTGCGACAAGGAAATAAGACATCAATACTTATAATAGACCATTCAATACTTATAATTGACCATATAACATTAACGGGGTTGGTTATAAGTCACCAAACGTTCTTATAATTGACCATATAACATTAATGGAGTTGGTTATAAGTCACCAAACGTATTAAATGTTTGGCCCAATAGTTTTACCTTCAATTCATCCACATCCACTTTCAGGAAGGTAACAGTGGGTATCTTCTTGGCCAACTCTGCATAGAATGAGGCAATGAACTTACAGGGACCACACCAAGAAGCAGTGAAGTCCACAACTATCTGCAACAGAAGTAATTTGAGCAAATTAAAGTAATAGAGAATCCGAAGGAAATAGAAAACAGAGGGCTACATGTATTTAACTAGGTCACTAGTTACCCTTAAACAGTTAACGCACAACCAACTTGCTTATGTTTGCATCTCCATAAATAAGGAAAGGTTTACCGAACCATGATATAGTACTGAATCGGATTGGAAAATTGGCATCATAAGCAAGAACCTTTACGGTGCAGATCTCAAGAAGCTGATGTGGTTGACCATATATTTTAAAGCACGTAGATACATTTGGTACCTTTGGGTCATTTTCTGGATATCTTTTAAGCTGGATATACAAGTAGAGGACACATGACAATTGCATGTACAAGATACAAGATCGACTATAAGAAGAAAATGATATTGTAATATTTTTGAAACTAAAAACTAATAATAATTTTTATTTAAGGCAAGCAATAGGGAGCAAAAGTTCAATACTTGTAAAAAGAACAACTTCTGTCCTCGCGGTAAAAGTCATGTTATCCTGGTGAAAACATGACTTTTTAATTTGTCATGCTAGAAGCGTGGAAGGCCATTGATGTACTCGAAACAAGGCTGAACCAGAAAGGTTTATTTCTTTTTTATTGTGGATAGACATGGAATATGCCTCCATTGTCAGTCACAAAAAAAGTCAATTGTGAAAAATTATTATAAAAAATTCAATCCTCATATCGGAGACAACGTGAAAACACAGATAAACGTCACAGCGAAAGTGAACGTCGTGTTGGCTGATACTAAGCACAGAACCTGATTTCTTTTTCCATAGTTTTTTCCAAAAAGACAGAGGGCAAATACCGATCTCGACAAAAGCTCAGCCCTCCGACGACCAACCAAGTAAAAAAGGAAGACATCTATAACAACAAGAAATAAGACGAAAAATTAAACTGAGACAAATCCACGGCTAATCCAGCTCTGATCCGTAATTAACATACGAGAAAAAGTACAACGAACCACTAATCATACAGGCGAACGCAAAAACGAAAAAATAACCAACAGAATCAGGACAAAACAACGTAGAAACGAAAAGAAACGACAGAGAAAAGACGAGGGTGGGTTACCAATTTTTTGTCGTCAATTCCCTTTTGGAGATGCTCGCTCCATGCATCAACCGTGTGGACGCCGATGACTTGTCCTTCCTCTGCCATTTCTCTGGATTTCTTCTTCTTTTTTTCACTAAAAATGAATTAGCTTATCAAACAAGCAAGCTTTGTGCAATTGGAGCGACCCTCTCCCTTATATATAGGCTTACATAGCTTAGGGTGGAAAAAAGAAGATTCTACACATTTACAGAGTTGTCCCTACTCGGACTCTTTTTTTATTATTCTAGTTCCTATGTGGATGGAAACAAAATATCTTTTTTTAATAGTCGTTTGCTTTTTTTGGTAAAATATGTTCTGCTGTGATTTGTTTCGTATTCGGCTACGGTTCCGTTCCGCCCCAAAAGACTAAACTTCTTATCTCTCTTTTTCATGTTTTTAATATTTCTATTTTACCTTCACCCAATCATGTAACTCCAAATCTCCTGCCAATACCCTACTTCGTCTTTCACTTTTTCGGAATCAATATATCTATAAAAGTTTTAAATTTCACTTGAAGTTAATTTCGAAATTTTTTGAGAATTTAAAAAATTCTAAAGAATTATTTTTTAAATTTTAAATCAATCACAAAAATTTAAAAATAATTTCAAATTGTATTCATGTTCGAACAGAACTTTAATTTTCAAATATTATTTTCACTTAAATTTTTTTCAACTTTTTACCAAAATTTTACAATTCTTACGTCCAAACGCCCACTTAGTCTTTTTTTTAGAACCTTTGTTTGCTGATTTTAGTTTACCGCTTGCTCAGGTTTCTGCACTTGTTTTACTTTTTTGGTAATAACCATCTAAGTTTGGAGATTTTTATTTAGGCGCGACATAATTAGTATTTGATTAAGCAATATGGTGGTTAAGAAGGGAGGAAACAGAAGTGGAGGAATGGGGGAGAAGATGCAGAAGGGGAATTGGGTCGTGCACCATTGCAGGCTATTCTTTTGGCTGATAGTTTTGACACACAATTCAGATTGATCACTCTGGAATGCCCCAAACTTATACAATATGACATTTGTGGACTGTTCTGGTGCTTTATTTTATTCTGTGATGAAATTGGCATCGGATACTACTCCACATATTAAGTGGTGGCCAATACTGTAGCTACCGCAGAAAAGCTTCTGAAATATTACTTGCCAACATTGATATAAATAATACAAAAAAGAATAAAGAAAATGATAGAGATGATTAAAGAAAGAACAAGCATGGATTATAGATTGTTTCCATCGGAACTAAGAGTAACCATGTCAATTAGGATTAAGCTTAAGATCAAACTTCTATATAGAAATTATAAATAATTGATATTAATTAAGAAGCAGGACATATGTACCTATTTTTCAAATTTCGTCGTGAATAACCTGTTTTCTTTTTCTATATCCGTAATAACTCAATCCCTTGATTTTGACACTTGTATTATATTTTACGGTCAATATTAAAAGATACTAACATGTAACATTGTGATATGTCTTGTTTGAGCACATTAAATTAAATTATTTCTAACAAAAAATTTCCTACCACTTTATTTTTCATCTCAAATTCAAATAAGTCTTATCGTTCTACATTTTTAGACAATATTTTTTTTCTCTATTTTGTTCCTTGCTTATTGTTTTTGTATTATTTATTACTTAATATTGTTATACTGTAATGTAATCTTTTATTAGCTTATAAATTGACTTAAAGTCTTGCTTATTACCCTTTTAATAATCATCAATAAATGTAAAATAATTTCTCTTGAAATTTAATATGTTTTACACTATTATCCTCTTACTGGATCTCTTTCATCATTTAAATCTATTAATAATATTTTTGAGTATTATTTAATAATTTAATTTATTTATTTATAAATAAATTTTAAAATATATGTATAATCGCATTATCTCTATTTTACTCTTTATACATTCTCTTCCCTATTAAGAAATTTTAATTAGCTTTTTACATAAATATTTTACCTATACTCAAAATAATCACATTTTATTTTAAATTATACTTTGAATTAGTCTAAAAATTATTTCTTAAGTTCTTTTATAATGTTTCAAATCTATTGAATTTTCTTATAGTTATTTCTTGTATTACGTGTATTTATTTTATTTTATCTTTTTCAAGATAAAAAATTGAATTTTAATTTTCATTAGTGAAATTACCTAAATGAGATATTTATTTAGTATATTTAAATTTTTAATTTAATATCAGATTTTTATTTTTCTTTATCTAGCAAGACTTCAACTTTGTGCTCATATTCGTTTTTTGAGCGTTCTCATCATAACTTTAAGAACTTTCTAATCTCGAGTTTAAATAGTCTTTTTCTTTTATTTTGAATGTAGATTTTTTTGAATTTTAATTGTTTTTCTTACCTTTGCTATAACGTTATCTAATATGTAATATTATCACGTTTTCACTTGATTTCTTATTTACTTTTTACTTTATTTTATATTTTTATCCATTGCTATTTTTAATATAATATAGATTGATATTGATTTTTGATATTAAATTAAATAATTTTTTTTATTTTTAAACTATTGATTGAAATTCTTAAATTGCTTAAATTTATCAATAATATGTTTAAGTATTGTATATTTATTTTATTTTATTTACTAAATTAATTTTTAGTATAAATATCCTCACATTATCTCTAATTTATTTTTATTATTTTTAATTAATATTAGACTTTAGTTATGTGCCCTTATCCACATGCCTGTAATTTCTTATCATACCTAAACATAACTTTCTTATCTCAAATTTAGATAAGTTTTATCCTTCTTCTTTTGTATGATGAAATTTTTGATTTTTACTATATTTGTTCCTTAGCTTTGCAATTATATTATTCAATTACATTGTCTTGTGGATTTTCATTAGCTTGTTTAAATTTAATATTCATATTCACCATACTCATTCTTATACAATGCAAATAAATATAAAAAAAATTTAATAGTAACTTTGACTATATTGCTCATATTTTAAAGTATGATTTTCTAGTAATATTTTTAATTAAAAAATCTTATCTCAAATTTTTACAAAATGATTCCACTATCATTTTTTTCTACATAATGTTTCTAAAAGTAAAAAAATTATGAAATGGGAGAAAACATATCATATTGTTAGCAGATAATTCTAAAATAGAAATTTTTATTTTTGAAAGTTTTAAAATCTATTTACAATAAAAATAAGAGTCAATCTTAATTGATTTATACCTTTAGATTAAACTTGATCAAATCTGATTTGACTTAATTCTTATTAGATTTTGACTAAATTATTATTAAATTTTATCGTAAAAGTACCAAGTGACTTTTTTTCAAGTACGCCACTTAGCTTAATATTAAGCTTGACTACCATCTATTTAATATAATATAGATATAGATATGTATATACTCTCAATAAACTGTTATCTATATCCTCTCTATAAACTGTTTAAATTTAAATTTAAGCACATGATTTGAAAAATATATATAATATATAAAAAATATTTATCTACGTATAAAATATTGGTTTTCCCGATTTGTCAATATTAATATGACTTTATTATTCTTGTTATTAAAATATTTTTAATAATTATTTAAGTTTTTTTTCTTACTTTATAAATAATTTATATATTTTATGTAAGATCTTATTTTTGTGCTCGAAATTTTTTAATTTCTAACTAAAATAGAAGAAAATCTATGAGTGGACCAATATATAAATAGATATAGATATAGCTATTAGATTTGTCTAAAATATATTAGATTATGTCTAGGTATCTCATTCAACTACTTCCATTAATTATATTCCATTTATAATACTTAATTATTAATATTGTTTTAAAATTACCAAGTGGCTTCTTTTTAACTTGCCACTTGGCTTAACCACAACGTATACTACCCTTCTTTTAGCATTATATAATATAGATTCTTTCCAAATATGAAAATTGATCATTATTTTGGGCGCAAACTAAAAAGGAAATAGGTTCACGTAAATTAAAACGGAGGGTGTATGATTTTCTGTAATGGCTCCTCCTTTAATGCTGCTCTTTCCAACCGGTACTTCCTTTAGAAATTTTCTTCCCCGACCCTTATGTTCTCGGAATTGACACAATACCCGTCACATGCTTGTATCCGATATTCTTCACCATGTCATCACTGTCACGTGTTTGCTAGAGAAACATACACCACTACTAGAAAATGGCTGATTTCCGACTACAAAATCCGTCAAGAAAGGTCGAAAATTCCTGATTTTCAACTACTTCTCGAGCAAAATTGGTCAGTCGAAAAATAATTTCCAACCGGATTCGATAGTGATTTCCGACCAAAGTGGTCGGACTATTCAAAAGATTAGACAACCAAATTATTTTTAAATTAACGATCACAGTGGTCAAAAAATTACCGACCGAATATGTCGTAATTATTTAAATAAAAATAAATATTTATTTTATATTACTGGCCAATTTGGTCAGAAATTAAAAAATAAAAAACAAATTCTTTTAAATTTTCCGACCGAAATCGTCGTAAAAATTTAAAAAAAATTATCATTTCCGACCAATTTGGTCAGAAATCTAGAAAAGTTTTAGAAAAACTAGGCAAATGTCCGAAAGTTTCTGTCGGAATTTTCTGTAAAACTGCGCAGAATTTTGCTCAATTTTGAGCTATACCACCTGTCAAATAATAACAATATTCAAACCAACAACCAGTCAATCATTCCAACCAATATCACAATTTTAAATCACAAAATCCTAACAAACTATCAATCCATTAAACCTAAGAATTTGGGAATAAAAACATCCAAATAATAGCCTACATTCAAGTTCAAAAACTTTAATCAAAGTAGTCTTAAACGAAATCTTGTCTCTCACAATCAAGTTTAACACTCAACCAAACCATACACCTAAAAGACTATACATCAGATTCAGTCTGTTCATCTCCATCATCAAATAGATCATGCCTATGTTTGTTCATGAATTTCTACATCTTAACAAATGTTCTGAATTATGCGTTCTATTGTTGCTTCAAATCATGAAGTTCTTTTTTCTCAGAGATTCCATCTGTTCTTGATTTTGAGAAGTAGAACCATCGGCTAAGAGTGAGTTTGGATAACTTGTAGATCGGTGTACTCCAAGTCTATAGACTCTGCCTTTGTTTACTCCACTCGCTACCTCTATCCACTACTGAGTTTGTTGTCATTCTTCCGCCCTTTTATGCTAACCTGAAATAAAAACATAACTATTATGTAAACAAACTAATATTAATAAAAACTAAATAATTTAAAAGTTACTATTTTACATATGTGTCCGATGCACGCGGCTCCACCCAGTGTTCTCTTGTACCGTCCTTCTTCTTTTTCTTATGTATCTCCTCAAACACCTCAGCATGAGTCACATCTCGCCCTCTTTCTTTTCCTTCATAACAAAATGTATGAGTTAGTAATAACAATCGTAAAATTCTATATGTAAAACTAAGAAAAATTTCATAAGTAATTAAAATCATCTTAGTTTATGGGCCGCATAACTAATCGAACATCCTGTGTGCAACGAGCAACCTTTACTGGAGGCGCAGTTTGCCTTTTCTTGTTCACTCTTCTTCTTCCATTCATCAGTATTTCACTTCTCAAGAAGTTTATTCCAAACATCTTCTCTTAACCACTCCAGCATTTTACCAGCATTCTGAGCAGCGAACAGAGTATGTTTAATCCACTTAGCATCCTTCTTCTCGAAAATAATATTTATTTCATTTTGATATTTAGGATGCCATGTACAGTTTGTCTATAACAGACCCAATGTAATCCTACAAGTGAGGTCTGACATGTACACTTTGTCTGCAATATAAAAAATAACATTAGATGAAGACAATAAGTATTAAATAAATTAAATGTATTTTTATCCTAAATTGATCCACATTTGCTCTCTGATGTTGTGCGGTATCTATCTCGAAGAATTCCACGGCTCGTGATAAAATGGCTTCATAGTATCCACAACCAAATGTGTAAACAGATAGGATGGCAAAACTTGCATTAAAGTTAACATATATAGTAAAAGCAAATGTCATCAAATATCATTACCTCTCGAAGGGATACATCCATCTACATTGAACTGGTCCTCTAAGTCGTGTCTCTTGTGCAAGATGAATTGGAAGATGTCCCATTACATCAAAAAAATCAAGAGGAAATTTTTTTTGCTAGCATGTTTAATGTTAGGATAATGTTACTCTCCATGCAAGTTAGGTTCTCCACCCTCAATGTGCTAGAACACAAATCTTAGAAAAAATAACTTATTTGTGTAATCCTTGAAAAAGCAACTTATCTCAATAAATTCATCCCTCAACCCTACACGATTAGGATGATTCCTATTATACATCGATCTAAGATGCAAAAATTCCATCTGCACAAATAAAAAACTAGAAATGAGATATTTAAAATAATTTGATTTATTTAAACTAATTACAAAGATATATTCTTTCAAAGGTTCCTTTTAGATATATACGTATCATTGTCCAAATCACTTTATTTAATATATTTTATTTTTTAAATTAATATTTTTTTACACTTAAAATCTCACATTAATCCTTATTCTAAATTATATAAGTCTTTAACTATAATAATAAATTTGAATAGCTTCTTAAATGTTCATAAAATCAACACATGACTAACGATTTCTCAAATCTACAAAAAAATTAATTTTGATGTTGAGATCGATAAATTTTAAATTTAACATCATTCTAATAGTAAAACTAACAAGCAATAAAGAACCTAGTGCAATAAAATTTACACTAAAGCTTTAAACTATAAGTAGTTAATACAATTAAAATCAATAAAATATAAAATTAATATATTGTTCCATTATCTTCAAGGCAATGGTGTTATTTTTTTCTTATAGCGAAATCTAAATTCTTAGATATGTGTTACCAATAAATCGCATATGCATACTTAGAGAAATATATAATTAAATTGTACATAATGCCAAATCCACCTAAATCAAATAAACCTACAAAAACTAAAATTACTAAAAATTCAACCATACCTAATTCAACTAGGATGATCATATAGAAAATCAAATAAACCTATAAAAATTTAAATTACTAAAAATTTAACAACAAAAACAAGAAATGTGTTAAAGAAGTACCTACCTCGCGCGGAGAAAATGCTGGAGAAGAAAACTTCCGACACCGATGGAGCTGTTGCAGCACCACTGCTGAAAAAAAAAGTTAAAAAATTAAGGGAAAAAAGTTAGGAATCGACGAAGGAGAGAGAGAGGGCAAAGATCTTCTTACCTAAAAGGAGGAGGAAGTTGAAGATCGACAACAAGAGAAGAGGAGGATGAGAGAAAAAGTTGGAAGAAAGAAAAATAAAAGAGGTGACTGTTTTGGGAACGGGGTCGGGTCGGTTTTTAAAAACGAATTTCGACCGATTTGATTGGAAATATATAATTAATATTTTATTTATTTTTTAAAAATACCGACCGAATTGGTTGAAATATTAAAAAAAATATTACCGACCGATTTGGTCGCTAATAAAGTAAAACGAGTCAAATAGTAACATTTTAAAATTTTAATACCTCGGATTCGATCGGAAATAAATTTGCGGGCTTTTACACCAAAAATTATGACCACAGTGGTCAAAAATGTGGTCGAAATTATTTAAAAAAAATATAATTGATATTTTTTAAATATTCTGACCGATCCGACAAGTTTTTTCCGTCGGAAATTTTGGTCGTAATTTATCGATTTTCTAGTAATGACCTATAAGCTGTAAAATTTTTACCCAATACAATATACCTCTAAGAAAATTTACCTAGCAACAAAGTGCAATTTTTCGAAAAACGGATGGCACCCCTTGAGATAAGGTGGCCCCCTACTGGCCGGACATCATCCAATCCTTCAATATTCCCTGCACTAGAGTACATAGATAAAGAAAAAAAAAAGAGAGAATCTGACGTAATCAAACAGGCCCTAAGTCAATTGCTCACTACTCAGCAACTGATAAGCATCAAAAGTTTGGTTTTCGACTTGATTGGATTGATCTCTTGATGAGACAATTGTATGGGGTCGAACTCGGGACCGCCTACATAGGGACAAATCGGGCTCGAATTTATATGGTTGGTATCAATCGTAATTACTGCTCGATAAACCAGGGTCGAGGTAAAAAGATCGAAGAGTGAGACCGAATAACATCGCAGCAAGAATATCGAGGTATAAAAAATCGAAGGTCGAGATTGAACAACATCCAATCCGAACTTGAAGCCATGGTACCCGAGATGAACCTATCGAGCTCGATTCCGGGAAATGCCCTAGGGTAAGTTATCAAATTTGAATGACGAAAGGACCGGAAATTCTGTGATAAGTAAGCATCTCGGCGGGAATCACGGCATCAATCAATAAGACCGTTAATCAGCACATCAAGAGATATTTTACCTTGTAAACAGATTCTTGCCTTGTATAAAAGATTATCCCACGCTATATAAAGAGGTAATGTAATTGTTCTAAGGCATCTCACGAACAATCATCAATACAAAGAAAAGAAGTCTGCTTTTATTACTTTATACATTACTTTATTCGTCTGATTTCATTTATATTTACTGTTCATCTTGGAGGAATCAGTCAAGGCCAGGATTATTCAAGGCTTGTGGTTTGCATTTCTTCCCCATTTATTTACTAACTTTAATTTCCGTTATGGTATTTGTTATTTGTATCAAACAAAATCACGTATCCTTAAAACCACGTATAAATTCAATTGTTATCCGAAACCAAGGGTAAACAGTTTGGTGGTATCGATCTCTTGATCGAGACAATTGTATGGGGTCGAACTCGGGACCGCCTACATAGGGACAAATCGGGCTCGAGTTTATACGGTTGGTATCAATCGCAATTACTGCTCGGTAAACCGGGGTCGAGGTATCAAAGATCGAAGAGCGAGACCGAATAACATCGAAGCAAGAATATTGAGGTATCAAAGATCGAAGGTTGAAATTGAACAACATCGAATAGGAACATGAAGCCATGGTACGCGAGATGAACCTATCGAGCTCGATTCCGGGAAATGCCCTAGGGTAAGTTATCAAATTTGAATGACGAAAGGACCAGAAATCCCGTGATAAGTAAGCATCTCGGCAGGAATCATGGAATCAATCAATAAGACCGTTAAATCAGCACATGAAGAGATATTTTACCTTGTAAATAGATTCTTGCCTTGTATAAAAGATTATCCCCACGCTATATAAAGGGGTAATGTAATTGTTCTAAGGCATCTCAAGAAACAATCATCAATACAAAGAAAAGAAGTCTGCTTTTATTATTTTATACATTACTTTACTCGTCTGATTTCATTTATATTTACTGTTCATCTTGGAGGAATCAGTCAAGGCCAGGATTATCCAAGGCTTGTGGTTTGCATTTCTTCCCTATTTATTTACTGACTTTAATTTTCATTATATTATTCGTTATTTGTATCAAATAAAATCACGTATCCTTAAAACCACGTTTAAATTCAACTGTTATCCGAAACCAAGGGTAAACAGTTTGTCGCCCACCGTGGGGCTAAGGATAATAGTGAGTGTTTGATACAATTTTTTGTCACGTAAATTATTTTACACTTGCTCTTCGAAGTATCTCTGATTTCAAGTTGCAGTACAGCTGTGTCGCATTCACAATCTATGCCTTTGTACATCGATAATGAATTTGATCATCAAGGAGAAAACAACAACACAGCACCTGGCGATGAAATTTCGATCGACGCTAACTCACAAGTGGCAGTCGATGTAGATCAAACTACTGGCCCGTCAAATAGCGTTGGTAGGGAACCTCGATCAACGACACAGGGTCCCCAAAATGACGAAAGGGACGGGATCAGCCTCAGAATGATCTTTGATATGTTGCAAGCCCAGCAGGCAGCCATTGCTCAATTATAAAATCGTAGCCAAATATCGAACAAAGTTGAGCTCGGCCCTTCTCGGGGAATTGTTCCTAGGAATGAGCCAGTTACAGGAGAGCCGAATGAAGATGAATCAGGGGCGAACTCTGGAATTATGAGGATGCTCGAGGAATTAACCAGACGAATTGAATCCGAAGAGAAAAAAATGGAGGCAAACGATAAAAAGTTGGAAACATACAACTCCAGGGTGGATCAAATCCCAGGAGCACCCCCGATATTAAAGGGCCTGGATTCCAAAAAATTTGTACAAAAACCTTTCCTATCGAGCGCCGCTCCAAAACCAATACCCAAGAAATTCAACATGCCGAAAATCCCTAAGTACAATGGAACGACCAATCCAAACAAGCATGTGACCGCATACACATGCGTTATAAAAGGGAACGACTTAGAAGACAACGAGATCGAATCCTTTCTTTTGAAAAAGTTCGAGGAAACCTTGTCGAAGGGGGCCATGACATGGTATCATAACTTACCCCCTAATTCCATTGTCTCTTTCGCTATGCTTGCAGATTCCTTTGTAAAAGTACATGCAGGCGCTATCAAAGTAGAAACGCGAAAGTCGGACCTATTCAAAGTCAGATAAAAGAATAACGAGATGCTCAGAAAATTCGTATCTCGTTTTCAGATGGAGCGGATGGACCTGCCACCGGTCACTGACGATTGGGCTGTTCAGGCCTTCACCCAGGGGCTCAACGTTCGAAGCTCAACGGCTTCACAGCAACTCAAGCAAAACTTGATAGAATATCGTGCCATCACATGGGCCGATGTACATAACCGATACCAATCAAAAATCAGAGTCGACGATGATCAACTTGGAGCCCCTTCGGGATCCATTTATCCCGTCAGAACACATGATAGAGTTCGAAGGGAGATTTATCGTGAACCGAGACTATATAGAGATCGACATCGGCCATATCATGGGGATAGAAAAATCACTACAGCAAGGCAAAACTCCTCAAGACACGAAAGAAGAAACGATCAGGGTCGGAATAACCGAGGGCCCATAATTAAAGGCAACTTCGAGAGAACCACCGGTCATCAAGAAGCACCGCAGTTATCGGAATACAATTTCAATGTTGATGCGGCTACTCTCGTATCAGCTATCGGTCGCATCAAAGACACTAAGTGGCCTCGACCGTTACAATCATATCCAGCCCAAGGGGTTCCTAATCTGATATGCAAATATCACGGTACTCAGAACAGAAGATTGCCGACAATTAAGAGAAAAGGTAGCAAGGTTGCTCGAAGACGGATATCTTCGAGAATTCTTAAGCGACCGAGCGAAGAATCATTTCGGAAACAGAAATAGACAGGCAAACCAAGAAGAGCCACAACACACGATTAACATGATTATCGGCAAAGTAGATGCCCCTTAAGGTCCGATGCTGAAACGCACCAAGATATCCATCACCAGGGAAAAATGCACTCGAGATTATGCGATGGAGGGGATCTTACATTTTAGCGAGGAAGATGCGGAAGGGATTATGCAACCTCACAATGACGCGCTAGTGATATCTGTGCTTATACACAAAATTAAAGTATAGCGCGTATTGGTCGACCCAGACAGTTCGGCCAATATAATCCAATCATGGGTCGTAGAACAACTCGGCCTGACAGATCGAATTGTCCCTACAGTCCGAGTACTCAATGGGTTCAACATGGCATGTGAAACAACCAAGGGCGAAATAACGTTGCCGATAAACACTGTCGGAACCATTCAAGAAACGAAGTTTTGCGTAATCGGTGGGGATATGAGGTACAACGCTCTATTCGAGAGACCATGGATCCACGACATGAGAGCCGTGCCTTCGACACTACATCAAGTACTGAAATTCCCATCACCTGATGGAATTATAACAGTTTACGGGGAATAACCGGCTGCAAAAGAAATGTTCGCGGTGGAAGAAATAACACCAGCACCAATAGTTCCTTCATAAAGGGTCGAGAACAAGATAAAATAGCAATCACAGACATCATCCTCGACAAACGTAGATAAACAAACATATATCGAGGATGACGATTACGGAATCCCCAAATCTTTCATAAGTCCCGATGAGTCCGATGCTACCAAATCGACGATTGAGAAACTCGAGCAAGTCTCACTCCGAGAAGACCTGCCCGAACGAAAGGTATATCTGGGCTCGGGCCTAAGCTCCGAGCTCAGGAGAAAATTTATCCAATTTCTTATAACTAATGAAGATTGCTTCGCTTGGTCCCACCTTGATATAACAGGTATATCGCCGGAGACAACAACTCACAAGATGAGCGTATATCAGAAGTTCCGACCGGTCAAGCAAAAAAGGAGGCCTCAGTCCGAGATCAAACACACATTCATCAAGGATGAGGTAACTAAACTTCTAAAGATAGGGTCCATTCGGGAGGTTAAATACCCGGAATGGTTTGCAAACGTAGTAGTAGTCCCTAAAAAAGGGAATAAACTAAGAATGTGTGTAGATTATAAGGATCTGAATAAGGCATGCCCAAAGGATTCTTTCCCTTTACCCAACATCGATCGCATGATCGATGCTACCGCTGGCCATAAGACCTTTAGTTTTCTCGATGCTTACTCTAGCTATAACCAAATACGAATGGACCCAGCTGATCAAGAAAAAATATCCTTCATCACTAAGTATGGCACATACTGTTACAACGTGATGCCATTTGGGTTAAAAAATGCAGGAGCCACTTACCAATGCCTAGTAAACCGAATGTTTGAAAAACAACTAGGATAAATGATGGAAGTTTACATTGACGATATGTTAGTTAAGTCCCTGCGAGCAGAGGACAATTTGAACCATTTGCAGGAATATTCGATGTGTTGAAGCAATACAACATAAAGTTGAACCCGAAAAAATGCGCGTTTGGTGTGGGCTCGGGAAAATTCCTCGATTTCATGGTCTCGAATCGAGGAATAGAAATCAACCCCGAAAAGATCAAGGCTATCGAGGACATCACAGTCGTAGATAATGTGAAGGCTGTACAAAAGTTGACAGGCCGTATAGCCGCTTTGGGACGATTTATTTCAAGATCATCCGATAAAAGCCATCAATTTTTCAATCTATTGAAAAATAAGAACAACTTCTCATGGACACCGGAATGCCAACACGCTTTAGAAGAGCTCAAAAGGTATCTTTCTAGCCCGCCCTTGCTACATACACTGAAGATAGGTGAACAACATTACCTTTACCTTGCGGTCTCGGAGGTAGCGGTAAGTGAAGTTCTAGTTCGAGAAGAGCAAGGTACGCAATTTCTAATTTATTACGTTAGCAGAGCCTTAGGTGAGGCTGAGACTAGGTACTCTCACTTGAAAAAACTGGCACTCGCTTTGTTGAGTGCCTCCAGAAAACTGAAGCCTTATTTCCAGTGTCATGCCATATGCGTCGTAACGACTTACCTTTAAGAAGCATAATGCATAAGCCCGAGCTCTCCGGCCGATTGGCCAAATGGGCTATCGAAGTAAGCGGGTATGACATCGAATATCGACCCCGAACCGCCATTAAATCTCAGGTGTTGGCAGATTTTGTTGCCGATTTCACACTATCCCTAATACCCAAGGTCGAAAGAGAGCTATTGGCCGGATTGGGGACTCCTTCGGGAGTGTGGACCCTGTTCACAGATGATGCCTCGAACGTGAAGGGATCGGGGCTTGATATCGTGCTAAAGCCCCCAACCGGTAAGACAATTTGACAGTCTATCAAGACTGTAAAGTTAACTAACAATGAAGTAGAGTATGAGGCCATGATTGCAGGTTTAGAACTATCCAAAAGTCTGGGAGCGAAAATAATCGAAGCTAAGTGCGACTCCCTTCTTGTGGTGAATCAAGTCAACAGAACTTTCGAGGTCAGAGAAGGACGGATGCAAAGATATTTAGACAAACTACAAGTTACATTGCATAGGTTCAAAGAATGGACCTTACAACACATACCTCGAGAGCAAAAAAGCGAAGCCGATGCCCTCGCCAGTTTGGGATCATCGGTCGAAGATTATGAGATCGAATCCGAAAAGGTCGTACAGCTCATGAGGTCGGTAGTGGAAGAAGGCCACGCAAAAATCAATACGACGAGTCTAACCTGGGATTAGGGGAACAAATACATAGAATACCTCAGCTATGGAAAACTCCCCTCAGATCCAAAAGAATCAAGAGCCTTGCGCACAAAGGCGGCTTGGTTCTGCTTGTCCGATGATGGAACTCTATTTAGAAGAACCTTCGACGGCCCCCTCGCGATATGTCTGGGACCGGGTGACACTGAATACATTTTAAGAGAAATCCACAAAGGCATTTGTGGGAGCCATTCCGGTGCCGAACCCCTAATCCGAAAAATAATCAGAGCCGGTTATTATTGGATCGACATGGAAAAGGACGCGAAGGAGTTCATTCGAAAATGTAACGAATGTCAAAGGCATGCCCCGATAATCCATCGACCCGGAGAAACGTTACACTCGGTCTTATCACTATGGCCGTTCATGAAGTGGGGAATGGACATCGTTGGCCCTCTTCCCTACACACCAGGTAAGGCTCAATTCATTCTTTTATGACTGATTATTTCTCCAAATAGGTGGAAGCGCAGACATATAAGAAGGTTAGGGAAAAAGAAGTAATCGAGTTCATTTTGGATCACATCATATGTCGGTTTGGAATGCCATCAGAGATCGTGTGTGACAACGGGAAACAGTTTGTCGGCAGCAAAGTGACAAAATTCCTCGAAGATAACAAGATCAAAAGAATCCTACCAACGCCCTACCACCCCAGCGGGAATGGACAAGCCGAATCTACCAACAAAACAATATTTCGAAATCTCAAAAAGAGGCTAACTGATGCGAAAGGGAAATGGAAGGAAATATTCCCCGAAGTCCTGTGGGCGTATCGCACGACCGAGAAATCAAGCACCAGAGCCACTCCCTTTTCCCTGGTTTACGGTGCCGAAGCTTTGATACAGGTCGAAGTCGGTGAACCAAGTTTCAGATTCCGCTATGCGACCGAATAATCGAACCACGAGGCTATGAATACGAATCTAGAACTATTAGATGAAAGAAAGGAAGCTGCCCTCGTTCGATTGGCCGCTCAAAAACAAAAGATCAAAAGATACTACAATAGGAGAACCCATCTTCGAAATTTCAACATCGGTGATTTAGTACTTAGGAAGGTCACACCCAACACACGAAACCCGAACGAAGGGAAATTTGGACCGAACTGGGAAGGACCTTACTCCATCGTAAAGATCACCGGAAAGGGATCATACAAGCTTGGAACGATGGATGGCAAACAACTACCAAACAACTGGAACATAAGTCACTTGAACGATACTACTGCTAAGCTATGGTCTTTCATTCCTCATTTTTACTTGTTTTTATTCTACATCGGCAAACTAACATTCGCAGGTACCAAATAAAGTTGCCTTGAATCGGGAAGTACAGGATGTTAAGACTGAAAGCACGCGTTGCACTCTTTTTCCCTTCGACTGGTTTTGTCCCAAACTGGGTTTTACGGCAAGGTTTTTAACGAGGCAACCAGTAAATCGTGCTAACTTAGAATTGAAGACCGATAACAGATCGATGACAACAATACTCGGTGCTAATCATCGATCGACCTCAAATATCGGAAGGCTGCTTGGCTACTTTGACTCGGGGAAACATCTCTAGAATCAAAGATCATTAGGATTCGATGTAAGGGTCAAACGGTCAAAGGAACCATGCCCAAATAGATTGATCTAATCTCGAAATAAACTATACAAGCACGTGAAGAAGAATAAAGATCTCTTGCACCAATATCTTGCCTCCGAGCCCAAGGGCCGTTTTAATTTTCTTTGTTCAATTAAATACTGCCCCACTCGGGGACTCATCCAAAAATCAAATTTATTCGAAGGGGAATAAGACCTACTAATGCCAACCCCGATTCTTAAAAGGCTAAGGCCATACCGAGTTAATGAATCTCGAAGGGGAATAAGACCTACTAAGGCGAACCCCTATCTTTAAAAGGCTAAGGCCATACCGAGTTAATGAAACTCGAAGGGGAATAAGACCTACTAAGATGAACTTCTATTCTTAAAAGGCTAAGGCCATACCGAGTTAATGAAACTCGAAGGGGAATAAGACCTACTAAGGCGAACCCCGATTCTTAAATAGCTAAGGCCATACCGAGTTAATAAAACTCGAAGGGGAATAAGACCTACTAAGGCAAACCCCGATCCTTAAAAGGCTAAGGCCATACCGAGTTAATGAAATTCGAAGGGGAATAAAACCTGCTAAGGCAGATCCCAAACTTTAAATGGCCAAGTCCAAATTGAGTTCAAGGGGACAGAAAATTTATCGAGGAAAACTCTCAGTTCTAAGGGTAAGAGTTAAACCAAGTTAGCAATAAAGACCATAGAAAGAAGGAAAGGAAAAAGGGCTTTTATATATATACAGCAAAATACGATTACAAAAATGGGAACTTCATTACATAATGCCAAAAAGGAAAAGAAAAAGGCGCCTCATTTTGAGTTCTCGGAGTCATCTTCCTCCGGAAAGGCTTGCTTTCTGGCTTCGACCTCGGTCTTTTTGGTATCTTCGATCTCTGCCGATAGATCGAAGCCTCGAGCATGTATCTCCTCGAGGACGAACAGGCGAGTTTGCCACTTCATGTGATCAACCAAATTTTTTGATTGATCTTGAGTAGCCTCGGCGTCGGCCTTGTACTGAGCCACCAGCTTATTGGCCTCAACTTTGGTTGCAGCAGCCTCCGATTTTGCCATATGCAGCTCGCTGGCTAAAACATCTCGATCTGAGGTGATCACACTGACTTGGAATTGGAGTTCGTCGGTGCTCTTAGTCAGAGCCTCGATTCTCCCTTTTACTTCCATCAGTTGAGCTTCTGCTGAAACTAACTGAGCATGGAAGGCCTTTTTTTCTGAAGCCAGCCGATCCATCTTGATCTTCCACTCA
The DNA here is from genome assembly GCA_002018475.1 of Nicotiana obtusifolia. Taxonomy (NCBI): domain Eukaryota; kingdom Viridiplantae; phylum Streptophyta; class Magnoliopsida; order Solanales; family Solanaceae; genus Nicotiana; species Nicotiana obtusifolia. Next base: position 37,743 of record MCJB01049342.1, read on the forward strand.
TTGGCTTCAGCTCTAGCCTTGCTTGCCTCGGATCGGAGTTGGGTGATTTGATCGAGCTATTGCCCTACCTGCTCGACTAAGCCAGAATTGTCTCTCCGGACAAGATCTAGTTCGGCCCGAAGGTTCACCATCTCCCCTTCGAGCCGCTCGCAGCGTCCCGATTCTTCCCGGTGGCGAAGAAAAGCCTCATGATGGAGCACCGAGGCCTGCAAACATGAAAGGAAATATGGCAGTTAGCTAAAGTTTTAAAGTGCAAAACAGTGAACACCAGATAAGGCTTATCAGAAAATTACCCTATTCAATGCTTGCTGAGCTTCGTTGAACAAGCAGGATACATCCACTTCGTTCATCTTAGCCTGATCTTCTTCGGTCACCAAGCACCGAAGATAGTTGGCCACCCCTATAGGAGCGAAAAGGACCTTAGCATCTTCAGGAATGGCAAAGGATATGATCCGCTTCCGATCAGGGTCTGAACTCGGAGCAGGAAATCTATCGACCAACTTCGGACCGAAAGAAACCCTGCTCGTGCCGGTGGAGGGACTTTTCCTCGGTACTTCCAGGTTACCGATCCCAAAGGTATCTTTAGCAGACACTGAATCCACGCCATCGAAGAAACCTCGAAAAGGGCCTTCTGGTACATGGCCCTTGCCCGGGGAACGTCCTTTTGCTGCTTGGGCCTCGTTAAGTGTTGACTCCGAGAATGAAGGAGTCTATCATTTCTATGGGGCCTAAGACTCCCTGTGAAGCCCCCTTTTGCATCGGTAGAAGCCCCAGCTCTTGCCCCCATTTCGGAGCCCCCGACTTGATGAAGGTCTGTTTCATCGGCTCTCAGCTCGGGGACTCCCCGTCCTTCAGTTTGGGATGGCTCGCTACCCAAAAAGTCAAAATCCTCATCTTCTTCGGACTCGTCCCTCAACCGACGAAGTGAGTCCGAGGATATTATTCGGTCATCAACGTTGCTCTTGGGCTTACGAGCTATCCTTTTCTTCGGCCTCCGTTTCCCGGGCTCCGAAGAACTAGGGGTTTCTTTCCTCTTTTTCTCTTTCTCCTGCTTTGAAACACGGGGCTCGCAGGGTACCTCATCACCAGTGGACGCTGGCCTCAATTCAACGTCCTTCGATAAACCTACGAATGAAGGGTAAAGCAAATTAGAAATCAATAACATGAGACGCTGAGTTTGAACTTAACCTGTCTCACCATGGAGTCGGGCCTCCCATCGGCCCTTCGAGAGCTCGCACCAAGCACGTTCCGAATAGGGTCTCTGGGACACTATTCTTTCAACCCATTCCATCAGATGAGGAATTGCGGCTGGCACCCAAAGATACGGCTACATCATATGAAACTGGTTAGTAAAGTGACGAAGGCAAAAACATTGAACAAGTTGAGATATAGGATAACACTTGCGCTTCATGTTCCATTTCTCGGGGAACGGCATGTCTTCGGCCGGAATTAGGTCCGATGTCTTCACTCGAACGAATCGGCCCATCCAGCCCCGGTCCCTATCCTCATCGATGCTAGAGAAGGGGGCTTTGCTTGCCCGGCGAGCAAGTTTTATTAATCCCCCTCGGAAAAGTCGGGGACTGTATACCCGCAGAAGGTGATCGACGGTCAAAGGATGCCCGTGGATCTTGTTGACAAAAAAGCGAAGGGGAATGACTATTCTCCATAAAGAGGGGTGGATCTGACCCAATGTTACTTCGTACCTTTTGCAAAAGGCAACGATAACCGGGTCCAAAGGGCCCAACGTGAAGGGGTAAGTGTAAACACTCAAATAACCCTCCACGTGGATGGTGATCGCCTCTTCCGGTGAAGGAAAGACCACACACTTGCCGATCCAATTACAGTCTTCTTTGACCTTGTCAGGGACTTTGTCCGTAATCGAACAAATGTACCTAGTGACCGGTTCACATTGGCCCGGTATTGAAGAGGTCTCATCTACTTTAAAATCGGCACCGATTAAACATCCAGTCGGTACAAACGCCTTCAAAGGAGGTTCAACCATGGTTTCCTCAACATCAATAGGTTGAGGATCTTCAGCAGGTTGAGAGGAAGAAGGGGTCTGTCTTTGAGGAACGGATTTAGAAGTCTTCGCCATTGTTGTTAAGATATAAAGAAGTTAACAGATGCAGGTGTAAGATAAGAACAAAAGGGAGATCACTTGCAAGAAAGCTTAGAGAAATTGAAGAAGGGAATGATTCAACTGATCAGATAACTTAAATGCCTGAAAGTGAAGATGGAGAAGGGTATTTATAGCTCCTCAAAGGCGGCGGGTCGCGTCCCAAAGCGACGAAGTACTAATTGGCATCTACTGATATTGCAGAGGTTTGTCTCAAGTTTGTCTCTGATGAGACGTTTTTGATACGTACCACGTACGTCACAGTTCCACCGTCATTTAATACTATGATGATTCGTTTCCTTTGATGGGACGCTCCGACTTCCGTGCCACACGCTTCATAAGTATGTCGCTATTCAACCTAACCAAAAAGTTGCGGCTCATATCGTTTTTCGTCATTACTCTCCAAAAAACGAGGGGACTATCTGTATGCGGTCGAACTCGGGACCGCCTACATAGGGACAAACCGGGCTCGAGTTTATACGGTTGGTATCAATCGTAATTACTGCTCGATAAACCGAGGTCGAGGTATCAAAGATCGAAGAGCGAGACCGAATAACATCGAAGCAAGAATATCGAGGTATCACAGATCGAAGGTCGAGATTGAACAACATCGAATCGGAACATGAAGCCATGGTACCCGAGATGAACCTATCGAGCTTGATTCCGGGAAATGCCCTAGGCTAAGTTATCAAATTTGAATGACGAAAGGACCAGAAATCCCGTGATAAGTAAGCATCTCGGCAGGAATCATGGAATCAATCAATAAGACCGTTAAATCAGCACATGAAGAGATATTTTACCTTGTAAATAGATTAAATCAGTCAAGGCCAGGATTATCCAAGGCTTGTGGTTTGCATTTCTTCCCCATATACTGACTTTAATTTCCGTGATATTATTCGTTATTTGTATCAAATAAAATCACGTATCCTTAAAACCACGTATAAATTCAATTATTGTCCGAAACCAAGGGTAAACATCAAAATTATAAAAAAAAATATATCGGTGTTAACGGACTATGTAAGCAAAATGTGACGGGAACATGTCTTTTGAAATAGGATTCTTCCATTTCATCATGAAATTATTTTTTTCCCTCTCTCTGGCTGGAAAATAACAATTTGACCTGTTTCAGTGGGGGCATCTTTTGACAAAAGAGATAGGTAAGGAATATCCATCGATTTGTCATCACTAAAGCTTTCCGGAAAGGATCAATAAATAGATGAGAATTTTAAATGGACGTACATGGAGATGATAATGACAAGAAGGGGAGTTAGAAGCGTCAAGAGAGGGAAAACAAAGGGAAAAAGAATAGTCCTCATGAGAGGGAATACATGGATTAATTGACAAGTGAGAATACAAAAATGAGGTGGTTCAGTAAATAAGAAGAAGAATACCAGCAACTTCTGTAATTAGTAATTCCATAGCCTTTTGTCACAAAAACAAACTGCTGTGGCTCTTCCACTCGGGTGGTGTTCGGTTATAAATTTTGAAAATAGTTTTTGCAAGAGTTTTCGACGGATGAGGACAAAGAAGCTAGCCCTATAGAATAGGATTTGTGAGATAGTTGGAACATATAAGCTTTGACATGAAATGCCCGTGGAATTAGTGGATATTTCAAAAGTAGGAGAATATTGATTGCGTATGCCTGTAGGAAACTAAGGGGTGGGCTGGTAATACTGAATATGGTATATTAATAATGCTGAGATTATTAATATGGTATATTAATAATGCTGAAATTATTAATATTTGGATTATTTAAAATTAATTGTTTAGTTTGGTATATTAAAAATAATATGAATTGCATAATTTTTTAAAATAATTATTTGTTTATGAAAATACCCTCCACATGCATTGGAAAGGATTTGAATTTTTTTTTGAAACATGCTTATCCATGTATTAAAGTCTGTGGTATTGCTAATGCTATAATTTACTATTTATAAGAATGGTCAAATACATATGCAGCCAGTGGCGGAGCCACATTGAACCAAGGGTGTCAAGCGATATTCCTTTACCGAAAAATTATACTATAATGCTAGATAATTTTTTTATTTTATGTATATTTGTTATACGTTGACTCCCTTTAATTTTTTAATATATCTTATTATTAATATTTTGACATTCTTTAATGAAAATTCTGGCTCCCCACTGTATACAGCCCGTCAAATTGCCTCATATTTCCGTTTGAGCACTTAAACTAAGCTTGGTTCCCATTGAACACTTAAACTCTAAGGGGTCGTTTGGTAGGCCGTATTAAATAAAATAATCCCCGTATAAAAATTTAATCCGTCCAATACCATGTTTGGTTGGTCAATTCAATTTACTCCTACCTAATACATGGATTAGTTATACCTCATATGAGGGATTAACTAATACCATGGAAAGGAAGGGATTACTAATCCATGGATTAGCTATACATGGATAAGACTTAAAATTACTAAATCCAAACTTATACATTGCATAATTAATTTTTAATACAATGAACCAAACACTTGATAAAAAATAATCCCAACACTACAATCCCTGCATTACTAATCCCTGCATTACTAATCCCTGCACTACTAATCCCTGCATTACTTGTGTTCGTACCAAACGACCCCTAAGTCTTAATTTACCTATTAGACACATAGAACTGACATGACAGTGTGAGTGAGGCTCGCATTAAAAAAGAGCGTGAATGGCCAAAATTTTTATTTTTAACTTTTTTCTCTATTCTTTCATCTTCTTCCCGTGACAACCACTTCCACCAACATATCCACCAAATCTCGCCAGCCAGCCGTTACTTCCATCACCGGATGCAAAAAGAAAAGCATATCATTAAGCCCCTGATTCAATAGCGTGAACGACCAATTCTCTATTGAATATTATTTGTGGTGAATAATTCATTCATTCATTAGATGTCAAATATATAGAACTATTACAAGAGATAAGTATGGAAATATAACATATATGGAAGAACTCTAAATAAGGTAAACATCTATTCTATACGCCCCCTCAAGC
>MCJB01049343.1:0-10245 GCA_002018475.1 Nicotiana obtusifolia
AACAGAATGTAGTTGCTCGCTCTAGTGCAGAAGCAGAATATCGAGCGATGGCTATGGCAACATGTGAGCTAATATGGACCAAACAATTACTCAAGGAGTTGAAATTTGGTGAAATCAGTCAAATGGAACTTGTGTGCGATAATCAAGCTGCCCTTCATATTGCATCAAATCCTGTGTTCCATGAGAGAACTAAACACATTGAGATTGATTGTCACTTCATCAGAGAAAAGATACTCTCAGGAGAGATTACTACAAAGTTTGTGAGGTCGAATGATCAGGTTGCAGATATTTTCACCAAGTCTAACTGGTACTCGTATTGGTTATATATGTAACAAGCTCGGTACATATGATTTATATGCACCGGCTTGAGGGGGAGTGTTAGTTTTGTAGATATGTATATAATAGAGTATGTATATATATATATATATAAATATATATTAGTCTTGTCCCACATCGGTAGTAGAGTAGTATATGCTTTGTAAAATATAGTTATAAATAAGGGCTTCTTGTATTGAATAAGAAGATATCAATAATATATTCTCTTTTTCCGTGCTTTCTCTCATGTCCAAATGACGAACGGTCTGATGCGTTGGAAACTAGACTCAAAGGGCTTTAATTTGAAAGGTAGATCACCTCCTAAGTTGTTATAGTTTGGTAGCAGCATGCGTTTGAAGTAGGATCTTGTGCGAATTGAGACATCCTTTCCAGTTAATGTATCCAACATGTTCTACACAAATTCTTGCCATTCACAAAACTCCTAGTATGTTCCAACACACCTTAAACATATATTTTCATTTCAAAATAACGTGGTTCTATCCCCTGGGTCTCCTTTAATACTCCAACGCGTTATTCCCAAATACCGCTGGTGCACTATAAAATCTTAAATCATTAGGAAATTTTTAACGGGGCCTTACATTACCCACTACCCCAGGGGGCGCGGATGCTTCTCTTTCTCTGGGTTCCGGAGATGCAGCAGCTTAGCTTTTTATTTTTTTCCCCAACTTTTGTACTTGTGCCGTTTTGGCACATCTATTGTAAATAAAAACATCCTTTGCTCAAGTATTGCGCGAGTCTTTCTGCGTTCTTTTGTTTGAACATTTATACAATTTTTAATCTTTGCGTTCTTTCTTGCTTAAGTGTTTTGCGCAAGTTTTACTGTTTGCGTCTTATGATGCAAGGATTTGGGTATATTTCCCTTGAAAGCATTTGGATTTCGGGCACAAGTTCTTCCGAAATCAACCCTTTATCGTGAGGGTTTTCATAAGAGAGGGCCCTCTTATGTTTACGGTGCTCTTGAAGGGAACGTCTCATGTTTATTACGGCACTAGCATTGAAGTACTTGTTTAACTTTTAATGACAAAATCAATTCATCGTTCAGACAAGAAACAAGATAGAAATAAAAGGATTTTACTTTATTTTTTTTCATTTTCAAAAAGTATATAGGCATTCATTATGCTAAAAAGAAATTGCCCTTTCTTGTGGCTATTTGTACAACTTGTTTCTACGCGGCTGGCTGCGCAGTCCCCGGTCCTGATGATACAACTATGTTTCCGGTTTTCATATTCCGGTTTACGTGGCAATCATTGTTACCGTATCCTCATTACTCCCCCACAGTGTTCGAATGTGAAGAATGCGAATTAGAACACTAGAAGTTTTGCACCTTCGAGGATTCCACTAATGAATTACTAGATAATCTTCAGTTCGGTAACAAACTTCACTTCCCTTTAGGAATTTATGCTATCGAGCCAAAGACTATCTAACAATCCCCTGCAAAAGGAAAAGGAGTAAGGACTTAGGAAGGTAGCGCAGTGGAAGCAGCAATCCCTATTTCGCATAGCCCTTTATTGGGTAAAGTGAATCTAGTGGCTTGCACTTGTGAACGGTTGGGTAACCTTTATTCGGTAGCAAACTTAACTTCCTAGTGGGAACTTTGCTATCGAGCAAAAGATTATCTAATCGCTATGGAGTGGTTCTTCGCTTGCGTGCCTTGTTTTTAAAAGGTCTTATCGCTGCTGTTGAAACCTTCTTTGTAGTATGCTTTCCATTGCTGCCTCGTTAAAAACCTTACCAGAAAAATTCAACTAGGACAAAAATTGGACGAAGGGAAAAAGAGTGCAGCATATACTTTCAGTACAGGTGATGTTTATCAGCAATAGTTTCTCTTGAGATGTGCCACGTTCCAGTTGCTAGGCAACTTTTCTCCATCTTGATTCTTCAACTCGTATGAACCTTTCCCGGTGATAGCTGAAATCCCGTAAGGGCCTTCCCATGTTTGACCTAGCTTCCCTGCGTTGAGTTCCCGAGTGTTTTAAGTAACTTCCCTTAGAGCCAAATCTCCCACTTTGAAATGGAGGAGGTTGGCTCTTCGATTATAATATGTCTCTATTCTCTGCTTTTGAGCTGCCATCCTTATATGCGCAACTCTCTGTGCTTATCGAGCAACTCCAAATTGACTAACATTGCTTCGTTGTTTGCTTCTTCATTTGTTTGGAAGTATCTCAAGGTACGCTCTCCCACTTCCATCCGGATCAAGGCTTCTGCTCCGTACACAAGGGAGAAGGGAGTCTATCCTGTGCTCGATTTGGCCGTTGTTCGGTATGCATGCCCATAGTACTCCAGGCAGTTTGTCGGGCCATTTACCCTTAGCTGCTTCCAATCTCTTTTTGAGATTTTGTATAATTACTTTGTTCGTTGATTTCGCTTGACCATTTGCGCTCGGATGATAGGGCGAAGATGTGATTCTTTTGATTTTCAAATCTTTATGGAACTTTGTGACCTTTGTGCCTTTAAATTGTGGCCGTTATCGCAGGCTATCTCTTTTGGTATTCCAAATCTGCAAATTATGTTCTCCGACAAGAAATCCACCACTTCACGTTCGCCGATCTTCTGATAAGGACCTGCTTTAGCCCACTTAGAAAAATAGTCAGTTAAAATTAAAAGAAACCTTACCTTGCCAGGGGCCGGCAGCAGTGGTCCGACGATATCCATCCCTCACTTCATGAACGGCCATGGAGACAAACCTGAGTGTAATGGTTCAGCTGGTAGCGTTGACAATTATCGCATTTTTGAACAAAAGTTTTGGCATCTTGTTCCATTCGGAGCCAGTAGTATCCTGCCCTTACCAACTTTAGTACTAGGGAATTTGCGCCCGAATGATTTTCACATATCCCTCCGTAGACTTCTCGCATAACATAATTAGCTTCGGAGGCTCCCAAGCATCGGGCCAGCGGGCCTTGGAAAGATTTTCTGTACAATTGGCCTCCTTTGAAGCAATATTGTGCTGCTTTAGCGCGCAGCGCCGGGATGCCTTGGGGTCTTCAGGCAATTTCCCGTGCTTGAGATAATCAATGATCTCATTCCTCCATTCCTAAACCAAATTAGTCGTGTTTAACCCATAGTAACTATCTGCATCCAGAACCAAGTGCATGAGTTGTACTATCGTACTTGAATCCGATCCCTTCATTTCTGTTGATGAGCCAAGGTTAGCTAATGCGTCTGCTTTCGAGTTTCTTCCTTCGAGATATGCGTAATTGACCATTCCCGGAATCGAGCAAACAGAGCTTGAACCTTTACTACATATTGTTGCATGCGCTCCTTTTTGGCTTCGAAGATCTCGTAGACCTGATTTACCACCAATTGTGAATCGTGACCTTGGTATCTAGTCCTCGGGCCAATTTGAGTCCTGCAATCAAAGTTTCATGCTCTGCTTCGTTGTTAGTCAAAGGAACTGTTCTTACAGCCCGCCTTAGGGTGTCTCCTGAAGGCGTGGTTAATACGATGTAAAGCCGGACCCTTTTATGTTGGAAGCTCTCTCCGTAAATAGGGTCCAAACTCCTGATGTCGATTCTGACACCATCACTGCTTCATTGGTTGCCAGATGCAGCAATCCCGGACTGAAATCGGCCAAAACTTGTGACTTAATCGCAGTCCTAGGTTTATATTCTATGTCAAATTCACTCATTTCGATGGCCCATGTGGCCAGCCTACCCGAGAGTTCGGGCTTATGAAGGATATTGCGCAGGGGAAAGGTGGTCACCACAACTATCGGGTGACATTGGAAGTAAGGCCTTAGCTTCCGCGCGGCGATTACGAGAGCTAAGGCCAACTTCTCCAAATGTGGGTAGCGAATTTCTGCTCCTGTTAAAATTCTACTAACGTAATAAATGAGAGATTGCGTACCTTCGTTTTCACGGATTAAAAAGGCGCTTACTGCTACCTCCAAGACTGTTAGATAGATTAACAATTTTTCGCCTTCCTCCGACTTTGATAGTAATGGAGGGCTTGACAAGTACCTTTTCAAATCCCTCAAAGCCTGCTGGCATTCCGGGGTCCATTCAAAGTTGTTGTTCTTTTTGAGTAGCGCGAAGAAATGGTGGCATTTCTCTTATGGGGAAATGAACCTGCTCAAAGCGGCCAATCTCCCTGTGAGTCTTTGAACCTTTTTTACGCTTGATAGCTAGTTCGGGATGTCTTCGATGGCTTTGATTTTATCGGGGTTAACTTCAATCCCCCTTTGTGATACCAGAAATCCTAGGAACTTGCCGGAGCTGATCCCGAACGCGCACTTCTCGGGTTTAAGCTTCATGTTATGCTTCCTTAGGATCAAAAGTTTCGCAAGTGTTTAAGATGATCACCTACGTTCAAAGACTTAACAAGCATATCGTCTATATAAACTTCCATGGTTTTCCCTATCTGTTTTTCAAACATCTTGTTTACGAGCCGCTGATAAGTGGATCCGGCGTTCTTTAGTCCGAAGGTCATCACATTATAGTAATATGTGCCGAAATTCGTTATGAGCGAAGTTTTTTTCCTGATCGTCCGGGTTCATCTTAATTTGGTTGTACCCGGAGTAAGCATCGATGAAACTCATTAACTCGTGCCTCGCCGTTGCATCAATCATTTGATCGATGTTTGGTAGTGGGAACGAGTCCTTTAAGCACGCCTTATTCAAGTCCTTATAGTCTACGCACCTGCGAAATTTATTGTTCTTCCTAGGAACTACCATTACATTAGCTAGCCAGTCCGGATACTTTACCTCTCAGGTCGAACCGATATCAAGTAGGCGAGTTACCTCCTCTCTGACAAATTTATTTCTGGTCTCGGCAATAGGACATTTTTTTTGTCTTATCGGAGGGATGTTAGGATCCAAGCTTAGCTTGTGTACGACCACTTCCATCGGGATACCTGTCATTTCCACATGCGACCACGCAAAACAATCGGCATTAAATTTAAGAAATTCAATAAACTCAGACCTGAGCTCGGGGTGCAATCCTGTCCCCAATGGAATTTCCTCTCCAAGAACTTTTCGAACAATGCGACTTGCTCAAGCTCTTCCGCTGTGGACTTCGTTGCGTCCGTCTCTTCTGGTACCTGGAAATATCTTAGCACCTGATAAGATTCCGATGCCTCTTCCCCCGAGTTGACTTCACTTGATTTGGGAGCAGGCGCTGGTTCCTGTAATTGCTATGCTGCATGCTCCTTCTTTTTGCTATCAGAGATCGAAATGCATTCGTCTCCCTTGCCGTCGGTTGCTCGCCTTTTATTTGTTTAAAACCCTTGGGAGTTAGGAATTCAGCAACTGATGATACATTGATGGTACAACTTTCATCTCGTGCAACCACGGTCTTCCCAGGATAATGTTGTAGCCCATATCACCACCATCCACCACCTCAAAAAAGGTCGTCTTCATCACGTATTTGTGGGCAACATAATCTCTCCTCAGGTTGTCATGCTTGCGAGGTTGAACCCCGCGAGTATTTTTGTGGCCGGAATGATGCTTCCGGTAAGTTTGGCTTGTTCCAATGCCCTCCATTATATAATATTGGTCGAACTCCCTGGATCCACCAGAACACGTTTGATTTTAAAATCTGATACATTTAAAGAGATTACCATTGTGTCGTAACTACAATCCGTCTGCATCTTACTCCGTGTAAGTGATGTCGTCTTTAGTGACTTCCCGGAGTCTCTTGGTGTGGGTTACTGATACCTTTGTCTTTTTTGCTGCCAAGAACGTAACCCCGTTAATCTCGTTCCCCCTCGAAAATCATGTTGATCGTCAGGCGCGGGGGATCTTCTCCTGCTTTTGAGGGCTCCGTGTTGTCACGATTGCAACCGTAATTGTTCTTGGCCCCGTCACTTAAGAATTCCCTGAGATGGCCATTTTTCAGCAGTGTCGCCACCTCTTCACGCAGATGCCGGCAGTCCCCAGTCCGGTGACCGTTCATCCCGTGGTATTCGCACCACAAATTAGGATCCCTATGGCTAGGATCGGACCTTATCGGCTTCGGGAACCGTGCTTCTTTAATGTTCTTCATAGCCAATACCAACTTTACTACACTGAAGTTGAAATTGTATTCTGAAAGTCTGGGTAGGAAGGATCTCAAGAACCCGACGTTTCCTTGTCCTGTAATGACCTGTTGTTCCGACCGCGATCAGTTCTTCTATCGATAACGAACTTGTCTGTCCACCGGAAACCTCTGCCGCGTCCTTCGCCCCGTTCATAGGGCAAAACCTGCTTCTCGAAGACCGCCTATCTGTGTTGAAATCGTCTTTTGACTTCTCTTTATTCTTTTCCCGACCTTTAGCCCACGCCGGGAAGCCGAGCTGATAATCCTCAATCCTTATCTTTGACTCACCGGTTGTGAACATCCACCCAAGTCGTCGCTTGGAACTTGAGCAAGCTTTCCTTCAACTTCCGGAAAGAATCAGAACTTCTTAGATTCAAACCCTTAGTGAATGCTTCAGCCGCCCATTTATTCGGAACGGCTGGGAGCAAATCCTTTCCTTCTGGAACTAGTTACGAATTCCCGCAGCAACTCGGACTCTCCTTGTGCAATTATGAATATATCAGCCTTCCGGGCCTGCATCTTTCTAGCCTCGGCATGGGCCTTAATGAAAGAATCCGCGACCATCTCGAAGTAATCTCGGGCAACAACGAATACCACCTCAGGCTCCCCTCGTGAGAGTCTCTCCAAATTTTTTCAACAAAACTAATTCAATCTTGTGGGGAGCAAAATCATTGCCCTTCACCGCCGTTGTATAGGTGATGATATGCTCCCGAAGGTCTGAAGTCCCATCATATTTCGGCATGTCGGGCTTTTAAAATCGTTTCGGGATCAATTCTGGTGCCGCGCTTGGTTTGTATGGCAATTGAGTGTACTTCTTTAGGTTCGGTCCTTTCAGCACCGGTGGTGTGCCCGGGATTTGGTCCGTGCGGGCGTTCACTTCCCTCATAAACTGTTTGAGTTCATTTTTGAAGGGATCGCTCTCGTTGTTGTGACTGGATCCGCTCCCCCCGGCCCCATCAAAGCCGACCTTGCCCCTCGGGGTGTTGTTGTCGACCCTCTGCGTTGTTTGATTTGCGGGAGCACCGGGAGGAACTTCGACCGTTTGCGTTATTGGAAGCGCCTGATAATGCCTGTTTCAGCTCCGTCATAACCTTATCCAGCTGTGTGAGATGACCTAGAATGGCCTCTTGTTGTTCCTGCAGGACCCTTACCGCTTCAACGACGTGCTTTTCTTTTGCATCATTAGGAGTCTCCTCTCGAACATGTCGCGAGTACCGCCTGCCGTGGACCGATGTGGCCTCGTTCCCCTCACTACGGGTATCACAGATTGAATCCTCGTGTTGAGGCTGATTTTCTTGGGTCTCAAGGTTGTGTGTGTTGTTAACACCATTATCTGTCATTTTCTATGATTTTTTGCTAAGAACAAATAATCAAACACGTTAATAAAAGAGGCACGGACCAACTTAATTGCACAACTGTTTTGGCCCCACGGTGGGTGTCAAACTGTTTACCCGTAAAACGGTACATTTGAATTATATGTGGTTTCCAGACAATTGAATTAATTTGATCCTGAAATAATCGATGAATTAGACAAAAATATAATAGCCTTAAGATAGATGAAATAGTAGAAATAGTGATTCCGAGAACAAGGCTTCCGGACACAACAATAATGGTATCAGAAAGCAAGAAAATAAGATTATGTTAAGCTTTGGAAGAGTGTAGCATATGTTTGCTAGAAAAATCGTCCTTTACATTGATAATAGAGCTCACTATTTATAGCTGCACCTAGAGAACAAGGTCCTAGGATCGAGCCCTTTTTTAATGTCAATTATGAGGGCTATTGAAGAATGTGTAACGATGGGCATAAATACAATATTTTTTGTTATGGGCAGTGTACTTAATGCTGTGGAATATTCTTCATTAAATGCTACTGGGTGGCAGGTATTTATTTCATCTTTATGAATATCATTCTCTCCGGTAACAGACGGTATAATTGCCTTCGGTTTCAGCTATCTTCTATCTTCGGCTCCACGTGTCACTCCCTTATGCGATCATTTAATATAACATACTTTACCCAATGGAATTCTTACAACTTTGATGCATTTTAGTGGGTTAGTCCATTTATGCTGTCGTTTTTCTTGAGCTAGAAGATTTTCTTTTGATACAAATCAAAGTTGCAACTGTAATTGTTCACTTCAGCTGCAATCAAATGTATTAAATTGTTTAAATTTGTTCTTCCAGCCGAAGTAATGAATATTATATGCCCTAATATTGATTAATCTATTCAGACCTGCAAAGTTAATAATCGTGCTTTTACTTCTCTGTGTATCAGATCGAAGCAAGCAGGACTTCAGCCATCAATCTGTAGATAACGACTCTAGAAAAGGATTAAGCTTCAGTGCTGTTGTGCGACGAGCTGCATCAGTTGCATCTGAGGCAGCAAAGCATGCATATGCTGCTGCTTCTGCTACCCGAGATGAAGGAATGATCCCCCTTAAGTGCTGCTTGATGTCTATATCATTACCTTGGGAACATATTGCTCATGATCTTTTGTTCAAGGTGAGAGCTATTTCAATTACACATTGTTCTTCCTTCAGATTAACGTGTTTGGTTAATTTTTTTCACTGGAGCTCCTTTCATGAGTAGAGCCCTGAATGAAGTTTCTTGTTTCCGTTTCAGGGAAGTCCTCCAGTTAACCTGTAAGAATGCCTTGTGGATTTCAAAGAGGGCCATATAATCTCTTCAGCAAACTCAACAGAATAATAGGACTTAAAAGGTTTTGACTCCAGAGATGGAGAAGACTAAAGAACGTTACAGGAAGGCGAGATCGCTGCTCCATTATGAAACAGAAGAAAGTGGTGACAATATGTATATAAGTTGCCTATCCCTATTCCCCCACAAGATTTGCTTCCCATGCTCCGCATGTTAGCAGACGTCGAATTGTTGTGTTGAATTGGCATGTTATTTGCTATCTACTTTGTTCATTATAAACAAATGCTTTTAGTTTGGCTACCTGAGATTCATTTATTGCTCTATTAATCTTCTAATCATGGTTGACTGATTTGACTCCCATTTAAAAATAGGCGCAAAACTTCAAAGGAATGGAGGATTGGACTGGCTATTTATGTACAAAGATCCGTTATAGACAATTGAGAGCGTGTGTGTCGGGGTTGAGATATAATGCGAAACTGTGTGACTTCTTGAGATCATAGTGGGATTCCTTTGCGTAAACCAATATTGAATATATGCGTTTTTGTTATCTTTATCTTTTTGCTTATCAATTTTAGTAGTTTGGGTCGGTCGTGGTATTCTTTTTTCGTTTTGAAATTTCTTTTTCTGGTTAACGACATTGTACCATTCACTTGAGTGATTCTGGGTGGTCAATCTACACCATCCAATTTGATATAGCTTACAAAGTAAATGATTCAGATTCGACTTGTAAAACACCTGCTCCACCAAGACTTGCACCATTCAAGGACAAGGTTTGTTTAACAATTTTCGTTTGACAATGGTAATGTCTGCGTCAGCTTGCGCACACTTCGATCTTTTTATCTAATATTTGCTATCTTTTACCAACACAAAGAAGTATTTAGTTAACTCTAGTTCAGTTCTTACCTAAGAAAAAAATTCTCTGCATCTCCAATAGTAAGTCTTTCAACCCCCCACCCTCCACCTTTCCCACGCCCCCCCACAAAAACACTAGCCCCCATATTTTAAACGTTTTACAAATAAGACGGTATCTTCTTACTTTAGAAGAATTGAATGAATAGGAAAAGGAAATAAAACTGGGCATTTTATTGTATAGGTAGTGTCGACTTGTCTCCCTTCATAGAGTCCCAACTTGCCCCAGATAATAGAAAGAAAGTAAGATAACAAGTGATGGTAGCTCTTATTTATGACTTTATCGTACTCATCACATGGAACCTACTACTAGCTATAAAACAATTTGGGGGGGGGG
>MCJB01049343.1:20094-41048 GCA_002018475.1 Nicotiana obtusifolia
CTTGCGTGTGCATTTGGGAGCAACAAGTTTTTGGCGCCGTTGCCGGGGACTTAGAATTTATCTATTTTACTAAATTAGATTTTTACTTTTTGTCAATTTAAGTTTTTTTTAATTTTTTTAATTTTTTATTTTAGCTTAGTTTAATATTGTATTATATTTGTTGACATGGTATCTTGAGATGAGAATTGGTCGAATATTGGTTATTTTATTTTGGTGATCCCTGTCCATATTGTGGAGGACCACACTTGTGGAAAAATTGTGAATCTCAGTCTTATGAGTGAAACTTATGTAATGTGTGTGGTTGTCAAAGTAGCCATTGGGATGGTTTTCCTAATTCATTTTACCCTTCTCTGAGCCCTTATTATGATTTTTCTAATAATATTTGTGAGTTTGATAGGAGCAACGAAGTGGAGGATGTGGAATGTGTTGCCTGTTTTATGGACACGGTGAGGTAAGTAGCCGAGCAACAATATGAAAATAAAAAAGTTATACAAAGAATTAGTGCAACAATCATGAGAATGAAGGATGAGGCAGAAGAATTGGCTAAAGAGAGCGAGTTCCCACAAGAAGATAATTTGAAGAAGCAGATATAGTGAGCCAATTTTGGCTAGAGGAACAAGCTCAACTGATAAAATTTCATGGGTTTCTCCGTAATGATCTTTCAAATATGATAGAACAGCTGATAGAAGGAAGAACTGAGCTCGGGCAGGACATAGACCAATTTAGCTCAGATATCCATGACCTGCAGGTTCAATTGAATGAAAAGGTTGAGGTGTCTGATGCCAAACAACAAATTTTTGTGGATACTAGCCAATATCTGGAGCAAAAAGAGGAATTTCAATTGTTCGATCAAAATATTATAGATGACACCAAGGTTGACGAAGTGTGTAAAAGTGAGGATGTTACAAGTGAAGCGATTCTAGAATTGGAGTGCATTGGACATCATTCTAACTATATATCAACATTGGGATTGGTTGGTGACATGAGAATTGATCAGTTCGAGCATATAGAGGAGTAAATGGATGAGGGAAAAAGTGCATATATTCTAAAATTTTCTATGCCACGAAGACAAAATGATATCCCTCACTTAAAAGCCAAGAAGAGCAAGATGCGAAATTATTTACTTGGTTCTTTTGTATTCGTACCACCGCCCCAGGATGGCGTCGTGCATAGTGCAATATTGCTTAATATTTCTCAACTATATGTGCTTTCTTGACTTGAGAGTTGAACAGAACCGTCTTGACTAAGTCATGTGCAATGTGTGTGTGAGGATTTGTGATCTTCTGTGCTATCCTGTGTAGTCTAGAACTTATCTCGTGTGTTAATCGAAGCGAAATCATTAAGTTGTGCTAGTCTGGGAGATGACGTAGATGTTTCTTGCTTGATCATAGATGTGCTTGTCACTTAAAAATAAAATTTTCCGTTTGCTAGCCCCTTTGAGCCTATAGACCTTTTCTTTGGCACCCACATTACAAGTCATACCCCTATTTTGTTCTTAATTTGAGATTGTTGAACCTTTACCTCCTAAAGCACTGAGTCTCTTAAAGAAGTAAGGTGAGAGATTGTGGAGTAGCATTCGAGTGGAACCATGGAAGGGCCCTTAAGGTGCACTAAAGTTGTGAAAAAAGGTCACTAGCCAATGAACCTTAATGTATGGAGGGTGTGTAGAAAAAGAAAAAAATGCAAGAAAGAAAAGAAAGAAAAAAAGAATAGTTCAAATAATATAGAAAAACACACACCTCCTAATCTTACTAATGTGCGCTAGTGGGAATATAGACGTGCTTGAGTGAAAAAAAAAAGGGGCTATGTTGCATATGGTTTGTGGCGAGTGAATTGGTTGAGAAGAATATGTGCTCGATTTGTGAGTGTAGTGTATTAAAGTGCTTAGGAGGATTAGTCACTATTTCTAAATGTATCCTACCTTTTCCTTAGCCTATATTGCAACCTTAAAGTCTTAATTGATCCTAGAGTTGGCTAGCTTAGATTAGTAGAGATGTACATTACGGGCAAGCTTATGGTACGACCACAAGATGCACATAAAATTCTTTATGAGAGTGAACGAATGTTGTTCAATTGTGTGATGTCATTAAATTATGTTCAAAGGCATACTTGAATGTGTGGACTATTCTATATTCACTCTTTTGTTTGTTGGTGAGGATACATGATCTCATGAAGGATTGGTAATATTGTAAACTTCTGTTGTTGGGTGAGTGTGCGAGTTGAGGGTGCTTAGCGGTAACGAGTCGGCTCTTGAGATAGGGTGGTTATAGATAGGTAGTTTGAATTGAAATGGTTATACTTGGGCATGTTTGAAAGGGGAAGTATGTGAAATTTGTATGTTCATGCTTGATTGCCGGTATCGATCATAGTCAAGGGTAAAATGTATGGTAAAAAATTAAAGTGCTCCTCTCTAGTTGGGATTTTGTACGTTATTGGAGTGTAGTTGATAGTCCCATTGCTCGAGAGACAATTGAAAAATGGCCATTTGTAGCCTCACAGGTAGCGTGGGGTGCTACGAGTAGCGCCCGCGCTACCCTGGGCGCTGGTGACGGGAAATCTTTCCTACTTCGCCTAGGACAAGGTTATTTCGGCCCAAGACCTACCCAGCACATATAAAAGCAAGACTAAGCCTATTTTGGAGAGGGAGACGCCACTTGGAGAGGAAAACACAAGCACGGAACACTTGGTAGTAAGGATTCCAGTTTTTCCTCCTCTTCTTTTCCTTTAATCTCATAGTTTATTAGTTCCAGAGTTGTGGGTGCCACATAAACGTTGTAGTTGATGCTTGAATTGTTCTTATTAGTTTATTAAATTAGTTTATTTATTCAATCTTACGCTTAATTATTTGATTGCTTGATCACCAATTGAATACTATCTACAAATCTAGGATTGAACTCGGGAGACGGAATTTTAGATTGCATATAGGATTGAGTAGAGCAAGATCTTGAACTCGAGCATCGGGAAAGGATTTGCAGTTAGGATAGGGATATACCTAATCGCCTTACTTGGTTATTATACATGAATTATTAATGCGTTCTTGTTAATCCAAATTCTATAGGAGTATAGGCATTAGGTTAGCTTGAATAGACGAGTAGTACTTCGGGTGAATACTACGAGCAATATTAACCCTGTCAATCAATAAACCAGATAAATTAATTAGATGATTTAAGTGAAAAACTCAACGGGATTGTTAGCTAACCCATGGCTCTGGAATATTTTTCGTCTCTAAGGTTATCGACTTGTTTCCATTAATTTCTTAGTTTACTACTCTAGATTAGCTTTAGATAAATTAATAATCACACCTTAGTAATCACTTGAACAGTTTAATTGTCTTAGTTTAATTTAGTAAATAGTTAATCACAAGTCTCTATGGGTACGATATCTGAACTTAGAATCATATATTACTTGTCAACCACGTATACTTGTGTGTGCGTTGGGAGCAACACTTCATTTATCATTATTTGTACATTCTTATTCCCTTAAGAGAATGTTCATGGGTTTCTCCGTAATGATCTTTCAAAAATGGTAGAACAACTGATAAAAGGAAGAACTGAGCTCGGGCAGGAGATAGACCAGTTTAGCTTAGATATTCATAACCTGCAGGTTCAATTGAATGAAAAGGTTGAGGCATCTGATGCAAAACAACAAATTTTTGTGGATACTAGCCAACTTCTGGAGCAAAAAGAGTAATTCCAATTGTTCGATCAAAATATTATTGATGATGCCAAGGTTGACGAAGTGTGTAAAAGTGAGGATGTTAAAAGTGAAGTGACTCTAGAATTGGAGTGTATTGGACCTCATTCTAACTATTTTTTAATATTGGGTTTGGTTGGTGACACGAGAATTGATCCATTCGAGCATATAGAGGAGTCAATGGATGAGGAACAAAGTTGCATATATTCTGAAATTTGCTATGCCACGACGACAAAATGGCATCCCTCACTTTAAAGCCAAGAAGTGCAAGATGCGACACGTTTTACTTGGTTTCTTTTTATTCGTACCACCGCCCCAGGGACGTGACAGAAAAATTGATGCAAAATTGGGGGCGCAATTCATATACTCAAAGTGAAAGAAAAATTGGTGAAAGTGATGGCGTCGTGCTGCGACGTTAAATCAAGCGCTTGTTGGGAGGCAACCCAATACTACTGTTTCTTTTTATTTTGTTTATTTTTTTATTTATTATTGTAATATTTTTGTAGTGTTATTTTTGTGTGTTATAGGAGTAGGAGCATGGAGTCAAAGCCATTAGGCATGTGCAAAAGCGATGGTTAGAACTAAGTGTGGGGTGCCCGCACAAAGGCCCCTGCTTGGGAGAAGTCTGAGTACCCCGTGAGCTGCTAATGCTTCGGTCTTTGGCCTACCAGGGAGTCTCTTTTACCCTCTTGTTATTTATTGTGTGCATTGAGGACATTGCACAATTTTAAGTGTGGGTTGAGGAGATTATCTCGGTGATTTTCTATGCTATCCTAGTTTAATTGTAGTATTCTTTCTTAGTGTAGTGATTTTTTGTAATAAAGAAAAACAAAAAAAATAGAAAAAAAATAAAAAAATTAGAAAAACTCGGACTTTTCCCGATGATAGATCTTTTGGACAATTTTATTGAAGGATTATAGTCCAATTAAAAACACCAACAAGATTTTTTTTAGGAGAGTTAGGTAGGATCCCTTGATTTTTCTTTGGACGCCTGTTTTTTTCCAAGGGTGTAGCTCGAACCGGGTATGTTGCTTTTTTTAGGACTAGGATAGGAGGAAGCTGAGTTGCTCTGAGGTACCTATTGACATGTTTGGTGCTGGCACATTAGGTTATGGCATGCGCTCTGTCTTTCCGGACATTTGATTTGAATTGTGATGCCTTAATAAAATAAATCGCCTACTCTGTGACGTCGTTTCTCGGTTTTTTGAATTGTATAGTGCAATATTGCTTAATATTTCTCAACTATATGTGCTTGCTTGACTTGAGAGTTGAACAGAACCGTCTTGACTAAGTCATGTGCAATGTGTGTGTGAGGATTTGTGATCTTCTGTGCTATCCTGTGTAGTCTAGAACTTGTCTCATGTGTTAATCGAAGCAAAATCATTAAGTTGTGCTAGTCTGGGAGATGACGTAGACGTTTCTTGCTTGATCATAGATGTGCTTGTCACTTAAAAATAAAATTTTCCGTTTGCTAGCCCCTTTGAGCCTATAGACCTTTTCTTTGGCACCCACATTACAAGTCATACCCCTATTTTGTTCTTAATTTGAGATTGTTGAACCTTTACCTCCTAAAGCACTGAGTCTCTTAAAGAAGTAAGGTGAGAGATTGTGGAGTAGCATTCGAGTGGAACCATGGAAGGGCCCTTAAGGTGCACTAAAGTTGTGAAAAAAGGTCACTAGCCAATGAACCTTAATGTATGAAGGGTGTGTAGAAAAAGAAAAAAATGCAAGAAAGAAAAGAAAGAAAAAAAGAATAGTTCAAATAATATAGAAAAACACACACCTCCTAATCTTACTAATGCGTGCTAGTGGGAATATAGACGTGCTTGAGTGAAAAAAAGGGGCTATGTTGCATATGGTTTGTGGCGAGTGAATTGGTTGAGAAGAATATGTGCTCGATTTGTGAGTGTAGTGTATTAAAGTGTTTAGGAGGATTAGTCACCATTCCTAAATGTATCCTACCCGTCCCTTAGCCTATATTACAACCGTAAAGTCCTAATTGATCCTAGAGTTGGCTAGCTTAGATTAGTAGAGATGTTGTAATAACCCGTAATTTCGTACGTTAGATTACGCCATAAGATAGTTTACATATAAGGGTCTAAGGACCCGGAAAATTGTTCAAAAAGTCAAGAAAAGAGCAAAAGGCTCGCAATATTGGATATGATACTGCAAAACCCACATGCGGGCCGTATATCCAACACTGAAATCACAAACTGAGACAGATTTCTGGGCAGAAATCCGTGTCAGGGATGCGGTCATTATGTGACCGCATAATGCAAATGCGGACCGCAAAGGTGTCCTCCTTCATCGCATAATGAAACAGAGTTCTGTGCTGAAATCAACGTCAGGAATGCGGCCAGAATGCGGTCGCATTGTTGAAAATGCGAACCGCAAATCTGACCCTCTGTGTCGCAGAGTGTAACAGATTTCTGGGCCACGATTCGCGTCCAGAATGCGAACCGCATGTTGATTATGCGACAAGAATGCTACCGCAAACCTGAAAATGTCAGACACGTGTGTCACTTATTGACAGACCTATAAAAGGGGCCTAAACCAGTTCCTTCTTCATTTTTCTGAAATCCAAACCAGCAGAACCCCCATGCGACCCCCTTCTCAAGTCCCACACAAACATTAACCAATTTCTCCTTCTTCAAGCTCTAAATTGAGGAAAGAAATCTGGAGACGGAAGAATCAAGGAAAAGCCCTAGCTGATTTTCCCCTCTTTCAAGCCTTAGTTGAGAGTGAAACCTAGGAGTTGAGGAACCAAGGAAAAAAGGGCTGAATATTCCACATGCAAGGTAAGTTACTGCTATCTTTATACACCCTTTCTTCTAAGAATTCATGGTATTTCATTTTGCACATATGAGAACCCACGGGATGGTGATCGGAAGCCATGGGTTCAAGTTAACTAGTGGTAATGGACTGGGCTATGGTTGTTTTGGGTTGATCGTTGAGCTGCATGTGTTATCACTATGTTTGTGAAGTTTTAGAAGAAGAAAGGTGTGGAGAAGCACCATGCGAATTTAGGGGATTGTGATTAATGATAGCTATAATGCTTAGAGAGTAATAATTGAATTGTTCTTTAATTGTAGACTAAGGAATTGTAACAATTGCGTAGCTTGAGGAACTGGTGCAGTATATACCAGGTATGTAAGACTATACCGTTCTTCCTTTGCACGACTCCAATTACACAATTGCAATGAACGTACGAGTCCTCAAAGATACTCTATTCTTAGAAGCTAGGAGTGCTTTTTATTTGTTTTCCCCTCTTATGGGAAGGATTGATGTGGTGTTATCTCTTCGACCTTACGTCGCTATGAAAGTATGATTCTTATGAGTCCAGCATGCATTATCTATTTTACTCTACCGAGCCGCGCTATAGTCGGCCGGGCGATGGCACCTATTGTGCAACTATATATATATAAACACCGAGCCGCATTATGGTCGGTCGGGCGATGGCACTTATTGTGCAACCACTGATCAGTTGGGTATGATGATGATGAGGCCCACAGAGGCGTATATATGTATATGATGATATTAAAAGAATGTTTATATGTATGTATATGCATATGCACGACAGGCATGATACGGTTAGTCGCCCTCAGAGGCATTCAAATGGTACCGGTTGCATGTTTCTTATCTTGATGTTTATTATTGTTCTTATACTATGTTTTCCGTCTTACATACTCAGTACATTATCTGTACTGATGTCCTTTATTTGTGGACGCTGTATGTCATGCTGCAGGTCCGGGCAGACATATAGACGAGGCTCCCCCACCAGAGTAGGCTATCCAGTTCAGCGGATATTGGCGAGATCCATCCTTCGGACTTGCCACAGTCTTGGTATGCACTCTGTTATAGGCATTATGGGCATGCCGGGGTCTTGTTCCGACGTAGGTTGCATTATGTATGTTCTTGTAGAGGCTCATAGACAAATGTCAGTTTATGCATAGACAAGTGTTGGGTTATGTATAGACAATAGACAGTGGGTTTACTTATGTACAGTTGGATTGCATTGTCGGCAAATGTATCTTTTGTTGTATAGTTTGCATGAAGGCCTTGTCGGCCATGGTATATTATATATGTATGTATGTTCACGTCATAGTACGGTATTCCTGTTGATATGTACGAAATGTGTTGTTGGCAGAAGGTTTGAACTAATTATGATTAATGTTGTTATTCATACGTGCATTCATGCGGCCTTATAGATAACAAAGAAAGTGAGATAGCAGGTATGACGGCACTCGGCGAGTAGGGTCTGGGTGCCCGTCGCGGCCCTCCGAGTTGGGTCGTGACAGATGTACACTACGGGCAAGCTTATGGTACGACCACAATATGCACATAAAATTCTTTATGAGAGTGAACGAATTTTGTTCAATTGTGTGATGTCATTAAATTATGTTCAAAGGCATACTTGAATGTGTGGACTATTCTATATTCACTCTTTTGTTTGTTGGTGAGGACACATGATCTCATGAAGGATTGGTAATATTGTGAACTTCTCTTGTTAGGTGAGTGTGCGAGTTGAGGGTGCTTAGTAGTAACGAATCAGCTCTTGAGATAGGGTGGTTATGGATAGGTTGTTTGAATTGATTGAATTGAAATGGTTATACTTGGGCATGTTTGAAACGGGAAGAATGTGAAATTTGTATGTGCATGCTTGATTGCCGGTATCGATCATAGTCAAGGGTAGAATGTATGGTAAAAAATTGAAGTGCTCCTCTCTAGTTGGGATTTGTACGTTGTTGGGGTGTAGTTGATAGTCTCATTGCTCGAGAGCGAGCAAGAGTCTAAGTGTGGGGTGTTGATATTTGGCTTAATTATACACACACACACACACACACACACACACACACACACACACATATATATATATATATTATATATATATATATATATATATTTATATTTATATGTATATCGCCCTGCATTTTACTCGTGTTTCGTAGATTTCGAATGTGAAATATATTGATTTATGCTAATTCGTGGTGTTTTTATGTGTAGGAATCATTCGGAGGCAATACGGGGTGAAAGGTGTGAGATTAGAGTAAAAAAGGAGAACAATTGAAAAATGGCCATTTGTAGCATCACAGGTAGCGTGGGGCATTGCGTGTGGCCCAATTTCCAGAACCTCAAAAGTCCCAGCGCCACGGGTAGCGTCCGCGCTACCCTGGGCACTGCTGATGGGAAATCTTTCCTACTTCGCCCGGGAAAAGGTTATTTCGGCCCAAGACCTACTCAACGCGTATAAAAGCAAGACTAAGCCTATTTTGGAGAGGGAGACGCCACTTGAAGAGGAAAACACAAGCACGGAACACTCGGGAGCAAGGATTCTCTATTTTTCTTCCTCTTCTCTTCCTTTAGTCTCATAGTTTATTGGTTCTAGAGTTGTGGGTGCTAAATGAACGTTGTAGTTTGATGCTTGAATTGTTTTTATTAGTTTATTATATTGGTTTATTTATTCAATCTTGCGCTTAATTATTTGATTGCTTGATCACCAATTGAATACTATCTACGAATCTAGGATTGATCTCTGGAGGAGGAATTTTAGATTGCATATAAGATTGAGTAGAGCAAGATCTTGAACTCGAGTATCGAGAACGGATTTGCGGTTAGGATAGGGATATACCTAATCGCGTTGCTTGGTTACTACACATGAACTACTAATGCGTTCTTGTTAATCCTAATTCATTAGGAATATAGGCATTATGTTAGCTTGAATATGCGAGTAGTACTTTGGGAGAATACTACGAGCAATATTAACCCTATCAATCAATAAAACAGATAAATTAATTAGATTATTTAAGTGGAAAACTCAACGGAATTGTTAGCTAGCCCATATCTCTGGAATATTTTTCGTCTCTAAGGTTACTGATTTGTTTCCATTAATTTCTTAGTTTACTACTTTAGATTAGCTTCAGTTAAATTAATAATCACACCTTGGTAATCACTTGAATAGTTTAATTGTCTTAGTTTAATTTAGTAAATAGTTAATCACAAATCCCTGTGGGTACGATATCTGAACTTAAAATCCTATATTACTTGTCAATCACGTATACTTGCGTGTGCGTTTGGGAGCAACAGTTCATTTATCATTATTTGTACATGTTTATCCCTTTTTATATTCTCGATTATTATTTAATATCATTTATCAATAATATTATTTACTTACACTTTTAATTTATCATCCAAAGGAAAAAAAAAATAGAAAGTCAAAATATAAAATAAATATACTAGTTAACGCCATATTTTATATTTAAATATAATTTAGATTGTTAAATGAATAAAAGGAGAGGTTAGCGCCTTAGCGAATCGCTCAAGTAGTGCAAAACCTCTCCTTCTTCACCACGCAGCGAGATATCTAAATTCTAATCCAGCAATGTAATATTCCCCTCCCCCTAATAGTTAATAAATTCTTTTAGGGGTCATTTGGCAGGACACTATAAGAATAGTGTTGAATAAGGTATATTAGTAATGTAAGAATTAGTAATGCATATGTTAGTAATATAGAGATCATTTTTTATCCATGATTTGGTATGATATATTAAAAGTTAAAATACATTGCATAATTTTTAAGAAAATTAATTATTTATGAAAATGCCCTCCATATTTTTTCACTTTAAGGGACTTTATGGGCAATTTTATCTTTAATCATGCTAATGTATGCATTAATAGTCTTGGTATTGCTAATACCATGGTTTGCTTATGTATTAGTTATACATAGGATAATACCAAATAGGTTATATAACTAATACTTACATTAATAATACATAGGTCTAAAAGTACATCAAACAAGAGATTATTAATACCAAAAGCTAATGCATGCATTATCTCTAATGGATCCTACCAAACGACCCCTTAAAAATATTGCAAGTAAAAACTTTGAAAATAAGAGGTTTAAAAAATGTATATTTGTAGTCATTTTAAAAAATAATAACCGATAAAATATAATATATTTTGTATGCATATACTTGTTTGACTAATAAATACAATTAATTTGCGTCGACTTTTATGTTTTGGCCTTTCAAAAGTTCACTCTGTCCCGCTCTAGTCTTTACCCCACAGAGTCTAAGACTTGAACCCTTGTACCGCTTCACCATGTTGGCATCCCCTACGTCGCATTAATTGGTTGCACGCGACATCACCTAACCACAAATCATGACACTAGTGAAATTATGAAAAGTAAAAGTTTAAGAGAGAGGAAAAAAGAGTCTCTCTTAAGAAAAAGGCAACCCATAAAATAAAATTTTAAAAAAGAGAGGTTAAAAGGTAAAGAATACCCTCTCCCCTAAAAACGCAAAAGACTGAAGTAATTAACTTTTTAGTGGACGATAATGCCCACACTTTTACAAAGTGCAATCTTTAGTGGATCCCACATGTCATTCTTCTTCCTCCATAAATACCCTTCTCTTGCACCTTAATTCTTCCCTTTTCCTCTTCCTTTCTCCCTCCGGTTCAGTTTAAAAAATTCTTGTCATGATGTTTGAAGAGCCGGTTCACTATCATCTCCCGGTTCTTGAAGATGTTCTTTCACCTAGTGATATCCATGAAATCTTATCCTTTTTACAAACAGAACTTCCGGCTCAGTCTACGTCCGGTTCAGAAACAAGCCGGTCGGTCTTTTCCCTAGAAGAAAGGAAGCGACGCAGAAAAGTATCAAACCGTGAATCCGCCCGGCGGTCCAGATTTCGAAAGAAAAAGCACTTCGAAAACCTCACCGACCAAGTGGACCAGCTCAAAGTCGAAAACCGGGAATTAAAGAACCGGTTGTGCGTTGTTACTCACCAGTGGCAAGCAGCTCAAAGTGAAACGGACCGGCTTATACTTGAGTCCATTGTCCTTCAACAAAAATTAGCCGGTTTATGCCAAATCTTGCATCCCATGCAGCTCCAATAATCTTCATTAACCTAAAAAAAGAAAGGAAAAAAAAAACAAAAAAAGGAAGATAAATCGTCATAATTTCTCAAAAATTCCAATATTCTCCTCAGTCTTCTTTTCTTTCTTCTTATTTCTCTCGGTCTGTCCATCTGTCTGTTAATCGCCGGGTATAATATGCATGCATGGCGTGTTGAAAAACAAAAAGGAGGGAAATATAGAAAAAATAGCACATTTTGCATGGGAGATGATGGATTTTTGGATGAGGGATTTGACCGATTGTGTGGTTAAGCCCTCTAATTACGTGATAATTAGTTTGGTTAAGGCTATGTTTGACAAGGCGTAAATAGTTTCTAGTATATGTATAAATGTTCCGGGAAAATATTTTAAATCTTTACGCCTAACCAAACAAAGTCTTAGGTCCAGCCAGTATGTGTCTGTTCCCTTTTTTTTTTTTTTTTAATTTTTTTAATTTTATGTTTTTACTTTATTGGCTAAGCTCTTTCTTGCGGTTAAAGAGTAAAAAGCTTTGTAAATTAAAGTTAAGGTTGTAGTTTTATCATGAATGTAAATATGAGTAGTATGTTTTATCATGAATGTAAATATGAGTAGTATGCTTTCTTCTTTTATCCGATTGTATGTTTGTCTTTTTATATATTTGTTCCCTCCTGGTATTGGCAGGGTGGTTATATAGTAATTATATACTACCTGATTTTGCATCCATGCATAAAGCGTCAAGGTAAAAGTACCTTTTTTTGAGATAAAGTTAAGAGACATACAGATGTTAATTAAAAAATAGACTATTATACTTAAGATCCACGTTCTCTTATGAATTATTCATGTTGCTCCATTTAGCCATATTTAATTATTTTAAATAAGGAAGAGCAGCAAAATCGTGGTACAATTTGATTCTAATCTAATGTACACAAAATGAGATATATAGAACACTTAAATCAAGGATGAAACTACCACAAATTTTGGCTTTAACTGTTAGTTCTATACAATTTGATACTTTTCAATTAATGTATAAAAAATGAGGATCAAACACTTAAATCAAGTATGAGACTACCACAAAAGTTGGCTTTAATTGTATGTTCTTTATCTATAGGCTTAACACTTGTCGAATCCACTTAAACAAACTTATTAGTATAAAATAATGCAACTTATATATGATTCTTAAATTCTCTATAAGCAAGAATACTTAAGTAAGATGACTGGTGCATGCACATTACCAAACTCCAACCTTAACAAATTAAAGACAAGCATGTAAGATAAATATATCTTTCTGAAGATGCAATGAAGCTCATTCATTTCATTACTTTTTGTTCAACTAGTGCACGTATATGTTTTGTTGTTTGTTTTTTTATCTATTTCTTTTTAATATCTGAGGGAAACATAAACGGGATAATAAAAGAGAATCAAATTACCACCAAAACAAACAGACAAGCAATTAGAAGCTAAGATTAATTAATACGAAGGTTAAAAATAATTAAGTAAAGACCAACTGCAAATTATTCAGGTTTAAGGAGAGATTCTCGCTGCTTTTTAAAACACACGGACTGAATACTGATGGCCCCCAATGTTACGTTTCACAGATTAGAACTTTACTTTTTCACTTATAGATTTTATTCAAATCTGAAAGACCATTCTCGGAGTTAGAACACGAAAGACAAGGATGGCTGCTTTTTACCATTATTAACTTATGTTATTTTTCTTACGTTTTACCCAAAAAACACACATGTCACAAAACCTATAACAAATTAGGCAACCAAATCATCGTACATGCAAATGGAAAATCTGTTACATGTACTAACAAACATAGCATCAGTCCATCACCATTGCTTTTCATTTTCTGCTTCTTTTTCTGAATATATTGGCGATAAGAAAATAAAGTAATATGTAAAGAATCCTGAATTAGAGCTTATTAATAATAGCCATGCTGCAATAATTATAGGAAGAAAGTGTCACTTGGCGATGGACAGTCACATATCCAACAATGAGTTAGGGAGTTTAGTAGAACTTAACGCTCTGAAGTTGAACCTAAATATTTTATATATATATATATATATGAAAAAAACAAGTGTGTATATATAATTAGATATAAATTTCAAAAACTATTCTTTCAGTTCAGAAATGCTGAGTTACTTTGATGCTTTTCTTTTTTGTTGGTACATTTACTTTGATGCTTAGCTAGTTTTATGGGACTCTTCAACGGAAATAGGTAGAAACACATGTAAACACATGCTTAGCTAGTAAATTGTCTGTCGTCCTTATATATTGGAATATTCTTCATTGTTGATTGTAAACCTCCTATTAATTCAAAAACTTACTTGTGTAAAAGAAAATGGAAAAACATCAACCATTTAAGCAAGTTACTTTTTTAAAGCCTTTCACCTTATTAATTCACATATCGATTATGTTTCACGTATCATACTTCTGAAGAAAAAGAATCATACTACATGTCAAAATTTACCTTCCCCATCTCTCTCTCTATATTTTTTTTAATTTTTATACATTAACGGTGTACAATTTTTTACACAATCAAATCAAAGTGACCTACAATAAAAAGATAATAATCAAAATTTGGTAACATAGAAAGTCAATTTATATGTTAATAATGTGAATTTGGGAGCAATCAACGAATCCTAGTAGATAGAAGAGAATTGGAGATGAGAGTTTAGAGAGAGAAATATTGCATGAAGGAAAATGTCTTCATTTCTATTAAGCCTGTTTGTACAGTGTATGTGTATACATATATAAAATTACTAAAACTACTTCTCCACTAACTAGCTAACGAACTATTTAACCAACTAACTAATTCTAATAATCTAGAACTTTACTACATAGTTGTATACACATTTATTATGTCACAGCATTCTTATTACTCCCCCTCAAGCTAGATGGTGCAAAAATATTTAGCACATTTAGCTTGCTTACAAGATATTCATGATGTGGCCTTGCTAACCCCATTGTCAAAATGTCTGCCTCTTGATCTCTGGTGCCCACATGCTCTCTTTTGATCGGTCTTTCCTGAATCTTTTGCCTGATAAAATGGCAATGTATTTTTGTATGCTTTGTTCTTTCGTGGAACACTGAGGTGGCTGCACTCTGTAATGCTGCTCTGCTATCACTGTATATTTCAATTGGCAGTTCCACATTAGTCGCTAATTCTTTCAGCAATGCTGTCAGCCAAACTACCTCCGAGACTGCACTTGCCATGCTTCTGTATTCAGCTTCATCTGAACTTTTAAATATTGTGTGTTACTTCTTTGATTTCCAAGAAAGCAATGATTCTCCATACTTTACTAGGAAACCTGCTACTGATTTCCTTGTGTTGGGACATGATGCCCAACCTGCATCACAGTACACACTTAATCTATTTCTGCTACTATTGCTCAATAGAATTCCCAGACCTGGTTCTCTCTTAATATACTTTACCACTCTTAAGACTGCTTCCCAATGAGACTTCTTGGGACTATGCAAGAACTGGCTAAGTGTTTGCTCTGAAAAGGCTATATCAGGTATGGTCAATGTCAGGTATAGCAGCTTACGAATAAGCCTTTGGTACTGCCATATGTCATCCAACAGAGTGTCATCCTCAACTCCTGTTAGCTTGTCTAATTCTGGTATTGTTAACTTTGTATTTACCTCTAAGGGGGTCCAAGCTGGCTTAGCCCCTGTGAGCCCCAAATCAGATATTATTTCCAAAGCATATATTTTTTGATTAATTAATGTGCCTTTCCTTGACTTACGGAATTCCATTCCAAGAAAAAACTTCAATTCTCTTAAATTATTAATATTGAATGCCTGATGTAAGGAGTCTTTAGTCGCTTCAATCAAGTGTAGGTTGCTTCATGTCACTAACATGTCATCCACATAGACTAGGATCATAACAATGCCTGAATCCTGTTGTCTAATTAACAAGGAGTTATCTAGGCTGCTTTAATAAAAATCAGAAGACAGGAGTGCTTCTGTTAATTTCAAATTCCATTGCCTACTAGCTTATTTAAGCCCATAGAGGGATTTTACAAGTCTGCAGACCACACCTGGTTCCCCCTGACTTGTAAAACCCTGTGGTAATTTCATATAGCCCTCATCATGAAGACCCCCTGCAATAATGCATTGTCTATATCCAATTAATGAATAAACCAATTCTGCACAGCAGTAATTGAAAGAACAGTCCAGACAATAGCTATCTTAACCACTAGTGAGAAGGACTCATTATAATCTAAACCTTCTCTCTGATTATAGCCTTTAGCTACTAGTCTAGCTTTAAGTCTCTCCACTTTCTCATTTGTCATAAGTTTCACTTTGTAGATTCACTTGCACCCTATAGACCTCTTTCCTGCTGGTAGCTTAACCAATTCCCAAGTATTGTTCTCCTGTAATGTCTGAATTTCCGCTTGCATTGCATCCACCCACCGTTTATCCTGAGAGGCCTGCTGAAAGTTCTTAGGCTCTATGATTGCGGAAAAAGCTCCAAGATATAACTGATGAGATAATGATAATCTGTCATAGGTGCCATTACATTAGTGTCAATACAACTTGTTGGTGGAAGAGTTTCTTTTCCAAGTGCATCTGAGTCAGGTGATTCATGTTTATGTGATGTGGAGATATTCTGAAAGATCTCATTCTCAAGAGCATCCCCAAGAGGTAAAGCATTCTGGGAGTCACTACCAGTTGCAGGATCAATTGTGGTACTTGATTCTAACTCCAATACAGGTTGACATAGTATTGTTGAAGTTGTTGGCACACTGTGATCATCATGCATGAGAAAGGGATCCATTGTTTGAGTTGGCCCTGCTGATTGAAGTTGAAATAGGAATACATTTTCTCTAAAAGTGACATCCCTGTTTATAAAGAATACATGTTTTTCCATGTCGTATAGAATGTAACCTTTAGTTACGCTGGAATATCCCATAAACACTGACTTTACTGCTCTGCTTGCAAATTTATCTCCCTTTGGTAATGCAGCAGCATAACAAAGACATCCTATAGTTTTCTAATGACTGATGGAAGGTTTCTTGTTAAAGAAAACTTCATAAGGTGATTTCCCTCGAAGGACTACAGATGGTAATCTGTTTATCACATAAGCTGCAACCAATATGCAATGACCCCAAAACTTGAGAGGGATGTAACCTTGAAATTTTATTGCTCTTGCAACCTCAAGTAGATGTCTGTGCTTCCTCTCTGCCACCCCATTTTCTGGTGTAGAATTCCCAATACTTAATATAGTTCTTGCATTGTTGAGTTCATAAACTTCCTATCATTATCCTATCTAATTGTTTGAACTACAACATTAAATTGAGTGGCAACCATTTTAATGAAGTTCCTCAAAATTATGATGACATCTGATTTTAGCTTCAACAGAAAAATTCATGTCACACGAGAGTAATCATCTACAATAGTTAGGAAGTATTTATTTCCATCAAAAGTTGGTGTAGTACAAGGACCCCATGCATTTAAATGTAACAGTTGAAACACCTTATTGATCTGCTAGTACTTAAAGGAAAAGGTGTATGTGATGCTTAGCTATTGGACATACTTCACACTTATCTACTACAGACTGGCAAGTATCTAAGTTGTATCCTAGGAGCTTCTTCATAGATCCTCTAGAAGCATGTGCCAGCCTCTTGTGCTAGATTATTGCTTCTTCCTTATTCTCTTATGCTGTTAGTCCCCTTGCATTCTATTTCCCTTTTAGTTCTGTTGGACTGTTTGTTTGTGAAACTAGTAGATAAATCGTATCCTTTTGTTTACCAATCTCCTTCACCTTCTCGGTGAAGAGGTCATGGAATAAACAGAAATCAGGGTAAAATGCAATTAAGCACTTAAGATCTTTTGTTACTTTGGAAACAAACATGAGATTGTATTGAATATACGGTATGAACAAAATATTTTTGACTTCTCCTGTGCATGTTATTCTGCAGTTACTAGTATGTGTAACCTGTGCTACTTCTCCATTTGGCAAATTAACCTTCTTAGTATCTTTAACATCAACTGCCTTAATGTTACTTAACAGTCTTAGGTCAGCAACCATACGATTAGTTGCTCATGTATCTATTATCCAATGTGCGTTTGCTATATCAACAAGAAATGAGTAAGCAACATTACCTACCATGTTGGCCACATTCTCCTGTGGTGGTTCACGATTGGTATTCAAACTCAGCATTTTCATAATCTGGTCATATTGTTCTATGGTCAACTGTGGTGCTCTAGCCATCTCTCCTTTGTTATAACCCTCAAGCTTCCTAGTGTTTCCTATATTTTCAGTACCTATATTTGGATGAACATTCTCAGCACATGCATTAATATGTAGTGTTCATATTCATTTTCTTCTTTCCCTTGAAGCCTGCAGGTTATCCAATCAATTTTTAACACTCTTCCTTTGTATGTCCCTTTATTCTGCAATAGTCACACTGAACATTCCAATTCCTCTCTGGCCTTTGATAGTTCTGGTATGCATCATTTTTATCAGCTAGAAGAGCTGCAGGTTTATTTCCACCCCCTGCTGTCATAGTGTTAGCCACTGACGTTTGACTTTCTCTTTCAACTAACATTGAATATGCCTTGTCTATGCTTGGAGTTGGACTAGTCATCAGAATCTGGCTTCTAGCTTGCTCATAGGTCTCGTTTAGTCCCATTAGAAACTGCAAAACTTTCTGCTTTTGCATGAATTCAATAAAATTCTTAGACCTTGCATGGTCACATGGAGGTGGTACCATGTTGTCAAATTCATCTAGAGGTTACGCATTTGGAAAAGTGTACCGATACACTATCTGCTCCTTAAGTGATTGTTGTTATTGCTTTGTGCAATTGATAGATTCGTGAAGTACTCACTTTGTCAAATCGCTGTCTCAGATCTTCCCAAACTGCCTAAGCATTTTTGGCATAAACTATTCCTATTATCTTCGATACTGAGCTCATGATCCATCCTAGGACGATAGCGTTACAATGATCCCATTGATGACCTAGTTCATCATCAAAATCCCCTTTTTTCAGAGTCCCGTCGATTAATCCCAACTTGTTCTTCCCAGGCAATTGGATCTCCATCGCTCGACTCCAGGTAGTGTAATTGTCTGAACCAGTCAGCTGGATCGATATTATCGGAGCTCCTGTTGTATCTGAAGGATGAAGAAATAGTGGATGATTGTTATCCAATTCTGTCTTTGCTGCCATTGTTGAGCTCTCAATTTATGCAACTTACTTGTATATTGAACAGGATCTTCCAGAATCAGTAATGCACACTTGCAATCACGATGGAAGCTCTGATATCATGTGAATTTGGGAGCAATCAACGCACCCTAATCGACAGAAGAGAATTAGAGATGAGAGTTTCGAGAGAGAAATATTGCATGAAGGAAAATGTCTTCATTTATGTTAAGTCTGTTTGTATAGTGTATGTGTACATATATATAAAACTACCAAAACTACTTCTCCACTAACTAGCTAACCAACTATTTAACCAACTAACTAATTCTAATAATTTAGAACTTTCCTACATAGTATATGTACACATTTATCGTGTCACAACATTCTCATTAAAGAACCTGTTATAAATAAGTTAAAATGAACTGATAGTGCAACAACTATTTACATTGTTAGTGTAAATAAAATATACTTTCTCTGTTTTATTTTATTTGGCACTATTTTTTATAATTAGTCCAAAAAAATTGACACACTTTAATATTTTCTTAACGAGAAACTTTTATTTATAGATTGCGGAGCATGTCATGTATTATTCTTGTCGTTTTCCCTATCCGTTATAGACTTCTTTGTGACCTAACTTTTGAATTAATACACAAGACCGGGCTTAATTAGCGCACTAACTTAGGTCTTTTATTTCAAATCTTCTTCCTTTATTAAGAGTAAATTTGAATAAGATGAATAATCGTATTGCAAACTGACATTCGGCTTGAAAACTACATTAAAAGCACAATAAGTCTCAACTTTTCATATTTTGAACAAATTAAAGTTCTTTGGAAGCAGAGGGATTCAAGATTTCAGGGGGATGGGTGCACCACTATCCGACCACCGTTCGATTTAGTCCTTTAAAATTTTGCCATGATAACAACAATCAATATTATTATTACAAAAGCTTATCATTCCATAGACAAATGTCTAAATAGTTTTCCTATCTCAATGATATCATCATCATTTATAGTTACAAATACTAAGCTCGATATATTAAAATTAAATAACTAATCAAAAAGAGAGTAGTTAATGAAAAAAGAGGGAACTTGTCATTGCAAAGATTCAAATTAATTCAAAATTTATTTTTTAGTTTTTGAAACTCAATGATTTAACCAAAAAAGAAAATGAAGAAAACACAAAAGAAGAAAAAGGAAATTGAAGAGAATCCTAAAAAATCAAAGATTTAATTAAAAGATATGTCACAGAGTGAACCAAAAAAATAAAAGAACGCACGGATAAAAAAGAGAAACAGAAAAGAAAGATATGGTGGATTTCAATTGAAACAGAAAAGAAAGAAAAAGAGAAGGAGAAAAATGGCTTTTGAGGTTATAAGGGACATGATTCGAACACTAGATCTAGGGGCCAAAGGTGTGCGAAGCCACCACTAAACCAAATGTTATTTTGAGCATGGGTTCCGATATCAATTTATAAGTACTTTATCCGATAAATACCAATTTAATACACAATCTAAAAAGCGAAGCATGGATCCCCGTACCCCATGCCCCTCCGCGTGCATCCGCCTTTGTTTGCAAGTATTTTAAAATTTGACTTCCGCAAAACAAAATAGTAGTACTAGAATATATTCAATTTAAGACAGTGGAACAATGTAAAGGATAGGATTTGCTGAAGTCCTCTTTAACTTTATATAATATTCTTTAAATTGCTCTATCCTCGCACAGAATTATGAACGTAATGTGTCAATTTAACCATTTTAAAATGTTAAATTACAACTCATAATTAAAAAGTTAGTAATTACGTACGAAACTGAAAAAGACCTTTAAAATAGACTACTTAATAAAGGAATAAATATAAGTACTTGCTAGCTGAATATCTATTTACTGCATGCTTGTCAATAACTTTTAACTAAAATAAAAGATTCTGCCTGCTTGTTCTACTTATCACTACGTGTAAAGAATTAATGGGGGAAAATTCTTCTGCCATAGTTGTAATCTCTTGAAATATATCCCATGAATACAACACTCGGCAATTATTTTGTGGAGCTTAGGTACGTAATTTGAATTATAGATTCCTCTCATTTTATAGCTAATTGAACAGTTAGATTGGAGTTGCAGCTAAGTGATTGCTCAGTAATCCTTCTCTCTTAATTATATCTAATTAATAAGTTTAATTGAACCAAATATTTTCGACACAATATATATATATATATATATATATATATATATATATATAGC
>MCJB01049344.1:0-30487 GCA_002018475.1 Nicotiana obtusifolia
AAAACGGCTAGTTTTTGGGTCTAACGGAATTGTGAGGTTATGGGGTTATAAATACACCCTCTTAAGCCACATTTGAAAACAACACAATACCCAAAATCATAAGATAAATTGATTCAAGTATTCTTACTTATTTGAGCTATATTTTGAGCTATTTCTTGAAAGCATTGTTGTGTTCTTGAGCTGTAATTTCATTCACTTCATCTACTCTTGAGAGAGTTGTAATTCGAGTGAAAAATAGTGTTGTCATACACTTGTGAGGAAGAGTGTCTTCCTTGTTGCACGGAGCTTGTAGGTTTCAAGTGTTCGTGTTTGTGTTGCAAAGCTTGTGTGATCAAGTTTTGTGTTGTAACGGTTTGTTGAGCACCCGTAAGCTTAACAAGTGATAGTGAAATACTCAAGTGCGATCTTGAGGAGTGGACTAGCTACACGTTGTAGTGAACCACTATACATCTGGGTGTATACTCTCTATTTATATTTCCGCAATTATATTCTTGCAATCTTATTTTCGCACTTATACTTCAATTATATATCTTGCTTGCGAAAATTTGCAATTATTCCTTAAAACGCTATTCACCCCCCCTCTAGCGTTGTTCATTTATTCTAACAACTACATCAGCAGGATCAGCCAAGACGTACTCCTCGGGGACAACAACATAGTCTGCAGGTAGACCTAATTTCGTGAACAAGTCAAAAGGGTTCAACCAAGTTCTCCATATTAACATGAAGCAAGGTATGTTAAAATTACCATTATTTTTGGTCTTCCACCCGTATTTAAGGGCCACTTCTTTCCACAAACGAGTTTCGGGCGTTGTGACGTCCAAGATCTTTTGAACCCACCGATCCAAGCCTTCTATCACCGGTGGGATCCATCGAGTTGCTGAAACAAATGAAGGATGGAGGATCAACACAACTATAGAAAATTATTTAGTAAAAGGAAATACTAAATAAAGAGCTTACGAGTGCTGTTCCAAGCGGCCGGAAAGGATAAACCTGTTACCGGAATGATGTCGTTGGTGGCGACTGCAACGAACCGTTCCATCCACCCATAGTTATTGTCATCATCCATGCTAGACAGCAAAGCATGGTGGCCACGTTTGAAGAGGTTTATCATTCCCCCGCGGAAGATTTTGGGAGAATAGAGATTCATCATATGAGTTAAGGTTAGCTCCTCTCCAGTCTCCTGGCACGAGCGTCGAAGGCAGGTGATCGTCTTCCACGCTGAAGGACTTACCTGTGCCAAACACACCTGATAGCGAAGGTAAAAGTCCGCAATCGCGGAATCAACCTCCACTCAAAGAAAATGCACCCAAAGTAAAGGGATACGTGTAAAAGTGTGTAAAACCTTCCTTGGGAAGATCACTCGCTCCAATAGATCAGGAGCAATAATATCCAACTCATGGCAGCGGCAGTCTTCCTTCACAGCATGAATACTAGAAGGACGAATGAAAAAAGGGTACCTACTAATATCCCATGTACAAGGGTTAGCAGTTAAAAATTTCTCTTCGAAGTCCTTTGTGGTACTGAGTCTCCTTGGGATGATGGAACCCACCGTTGGAGGAGCAGCGTCCTCGGCTTTGTTCTGGTTCTTTGAAGAACCGGCATGCTTGGAGGAAGAAGCCATTAAATAAGAAGAAGTAAAAGGTTTTTGAGAATTAGAGAAAGGATGGAGAACAAAGATGCAAATCAGAAGTTCCAGAAATTATGAAGTGCAAAGGAAAAGAATGATGCGTATAAGTAAAATTTTCACGTGTAAATTCATGGCCATGGTTACCTCGATAATCGACGAAAGTTGTGCTAAATCGTGGGATGACGCGTGTTTGGGATTAAATGCGGAGAGACGTGCGTGTAATCAACTGTCAGAAGTCCATTCCGCTTGTCACCGAAAGGGATAACGTTCATAAAGGTGTATTAAATGCTCTGCGCCCGGTAGCATTTAATAAGGAATATTCTATAGCATTAAGAGCGACGGCCCGTTACAAAGAATTTGGCATTTATATTCACCGTTATATCTTCATCAATGACCCTCATAATTGACATTAAAGGAGGGCACGATCCTAGGACCTCCTTCCCTAGACACAGTTATAAATAGTGAGTCCAGTTATCATTGTAAAGGACATGAATTTTCTGGCTAAACTTACGCTACATTCTATACAAATTTTAATACAATCTTTTTCGCTTTTTGATCTCATCATTACTGTATCCGGAAACCTTGTTCCCGGAACTGTCATCTATGCTGTTTCATCTACATTTTAAGGCTAAGTATTGTATATTTCTTCAATTATCGCATTATTTCAGGATCAAATTAGTTCACTTGTCTAGAAACCACGTATAAATTTAACTGTACCGTTTTACGAGTAAACAATGATGTTGGCAAATATGGCCAAAAAGATGTTATGATAATCTTCGTTAGTCTTGACAAATCCTGTAATTACTGCTAAAAAGAAAAAGAAAAATTATATTGGGACAAAACCGCTGTGAGTGTTAAACTTTTCTAACTTTGGTCTTGTTTAGTCACACATCAAATTTATGTGAAAAATAATTCGAAGTCGGGTTTAATAAAAACTAATTGCTCATTTTTGTAAAATAAAGTTGATAAAATGAAATGTCTTTAAAAATTGTGCGAAGCGTGGACATATTCTCTAGTTATGTAGTAAATGTCACTAAAACTTGGTCTGATTCTTGTTAAGAAAAATATTTCGAAGCAGGTCGCTGGTTATCAGGGACCTGTATTAAGAAAATATATCAAATCAAAATGATTAAAAATATATTTATTAGTGTACTTTTTTCTCGAGGCTATTTTTTCAAAAAGTTTTTGGGAAGAATCATTAGATAACGAAGCTTGTTTATGTAGTTATGTAGTAAGTTTCACTACATAACTAAGAAGGATTAGTTATGTAGTAAGTTTGAGAGTTATCAAGATTGAGAGTTATGAGCTAAGGAAAAACACCCCGAACGAAGCTAAGAAGAACTACCCAAAAAGAGAAGGATTACCTTTAAATAGAAAATTCACGAATAGAAAAATTGTGAAATACAACGTGTCATATGAATAACTTAACCATAGAAAAAGTGATTGAAGTTTTGTTCAAAGGTGATCCAAATAAAACAAATGCTAAGGATGATTACACGTCACTCGACTTTTAATCTAAGTATTATAAAATTGCTAAATAATTTCTATAACGAAAAAGTCACTTGGCATTTCCTTCAACGTTGGCTAAGTCACTACTATTATATCCGCTATCATCAAGTACTTTGAAATTAAAAGGTCACTAATATTATGTCCATTGTCAAAGTGACTTTAGGGAATCAATTCCTTGGATGGTTATCCAAGTTACGAGGATATCCTAGCAAGTCATTTTTGTTTTATTGGGGACAAAACAATTATTCAATAATTATCTTTTGACTAAAAAAATAAAAAATACATATTAATATACCATATTATATTAAAATCCTATTTTAATAATAAAACTCATTTAACGCATGGCTCAAGTACCCATCTAATCCACCGAACAAAAAAATAAATTTACCTTTAAAGTTCTTAGCCTATTCATATTCCCACATATTCATTCGTAAAATCAGACGAGATAAAAAAAAAAACATAAAATTGTAGGAATCAAAAGTAGAATCTAAATATGAACTTCTCAAAGAAAGAATGCATTCCTCCAGTTCTTCGAGGATTAATTTAACAAATTTGTAAAGGGAATTGTCTCCCCAGTCGGCAACCGCTACATACCTTTGATGTCGACCAAATGGACTATCACGGCGTAAAATCTAAAGGTCTTTTAGTCTTTCTGTCCTTTAAGTGTAGAAAATAAAATTGTTTCAAATACCCAAAGAGTTATTGGAGTAATTTTCTTAAAAGTTAGGGTTTTTCTGCTTGTTTGTGTTTGAATCGGATTTTTCTATTTGTATCTATGGTTTGTGTGTGTTTTCTGTATATTTTCTTATATCTATTTCCGCCAATTAAAGACTTTATTGTTTTAATGTTTATTCAAAGAAATTTCAGTACAAACTTCACAGAAGAAAAGCTCTTGAACACTTTTTTTCTTAGATTTTTTTGTCTCACAAGATTACTCAAAATTAGATGCAATTTTTCTGAAAATTTCAAAAGAATGCCGATGCATGTGATTTTGGTCTCTGATTTTTTTTTTTATTGTAGGAGTATTCAGATGGACCATTGCTCAAAAGTAAATATTAATATGTTGATCAACATATTGACTGTTTAACATGGACCCATTGGCCAAAAGTTAAGTAACAATATTCGTAATCGTGATAGATTTGCCTGTAGTTTGAAAACAAATAGTCATTCACATTAATATATTGATAGTAAACCCATTTTTATGTTCGGTGGGTTAGATGTGCACTTGGGTCATTTGTTAAATGAGTTTTATTATTAAAAAATAGAATTTTATATAAAATATGTGTTTGTTTTTTATTTGAGTCTAAAGATAATTATTGGGTGATTTTTTTGTCCTAAATAAAACAAAAATGACTTTGGTAGAATATCCCAAACTTGAACGACCATTCAAGGAATTAACTCTAACTTTATGCGTTGCTTAGAAAAAATTGAGTGAGTTTTTGTCACAACTTTTGTGATACATAGGTAAAATTTGAGTGATTTCTTCATTAAATTTAACCATCTTTTGTGCAATAAAGTAGACGTTAGAATGATTATCTGTTAACTTGTGACATGAACATCACACCAAGACCTACAGAAAACTTGATTCTCCATGAAGTGTTGCGTAACATTGCATGTCTACTGCACATTCCATACCACGACGAATAATTAAAAAAAAATAGAATTATATAAGATAGTTTTCTGATTTGAGACATTCCAAAATATTTAACACGATTTCAAATAATAATGTTTTATACAGAGAAATTTCAATTAATTTCAAGAACTCAAATCCATTTAATTATTCACACTTAGATTTTGATGTGATTTCCTTTTTCTTTTTAAACTATTTTTTCGACCAATTCTTTGATATTGCCTTCTGGTGCCACCATTATGTAATGTTAAATAAATGCGCAAGAGGGAACCATATTTTATTTATAAGTTGATACCACATAAAAAATATACTTTTTGTTTGGGCCCAACTAATTCGAATTTATGCTGAAAATTTTTACTTTAAGTATATAGTGCTTCCTATCAAAGGTGAGTTCATTCTCATGATTCATACCCAATAGTAAACCATGAACTACCCGCTGCAAAATCATAAGATTAAGATGATGCGATCCACAGTTTAAGGGTGGTACTATTTTATAGCACATTGGTTCAGTAATTTCATAATTAACCATGAATAAAATAGAAAAAAATAGGAGAAGGAAAAATCAGGTCAAGATTGCATATGCTTTACTTTAACCTATCATTAAATCATACTTAATATTTAAAATTTATTCATTAGTTCAACTAATTCAGATTCCCGTTGAATAGTGTCATGATAAAAGGTAAACACTTTTTATCAAGAAGTTGTTCGTTCTTAAGACTTCAACTCAGACATCTTATTGAGGTGGAAGAAATTCCTACTACATCTTATTTTGTCCTTAGATGGTTCTATTTTTGGAGTTACCACTTGGTCAGGGTGCAAAGCGCACAAAAGGCAATAGTTTCTCGCAAGGTACCCAAAAGATTGGTGTTTCGTCTACTTATTGCATTAGAGTCACACATGCATAGCAAAAGCTGTGTAGAACAGAGACATTTAAGAGTGACTTTTGAGCAATTCCTGCACTTCTTTATTTTCATGAATTATTCAAGTGGTCCAAGGATCAATTCTAGATTTTCTAGATTTTGCATTTCCACATGTATACTAAAGTATTATTTGAAATTATCAAAGTTCTTATGTTATAAATTTATTTAAGAACTTCGGCTAAGAAAGTGAAACTGGAAAGTTTTATCCAAATTTTGGAAAATTAGAGCAATTTCACATTTAATATCTTTATTTCTTCTTAAGTTTGGAAATAGATGATAAATCGTATAATTTTTTGTAGTTTTTAAATATCGGGGAACATTTTAATCCAACCTGATAACAATGCACAGGGGGGATTAAGTGAAAAATTTAAATTGCCAAATAATACTTGTGAATTAAACGAAACCAGTGTCTTCAATTAAATTAAAAATTAAGAAGGTTGTGTTTGAAAATATTTTGCTAAAAAAGAGAGCGAAGAGCATCTTTTTCTTTTGATTTCTCATCATAAGTCTGGTATTTACTTTAGTGCCCAATTAATTCGGATTTGTATCAGAAAATTTTGGGAAAAAAATAAGAAATAGCCAGATTACAACTGATTATTGAAAAATAGCCCTAGTTTCAAAAGTAATCAAAATTTAATCATTTTTTCACGTAAAGATAAAATCTGAACAAAAACACCCTTAAAAATCCAAAAAATTCCAGCATAATATGCTGGAGTTCGAAATTCCTACCGAATCTAAGGTTCCAAAATATAATGAGACCAAAAATCCCATCCCTTAGCTTTTTGTCCAGTCGCAGGTGTCGCAAATGCGACCTTGGGTTCGAAAATGTAAGCCCCACAAATGTGAAGAAACAATCGCAAAAGCGAAGCCCTAATTCCTGTTGTCATCGCAATTGCAATGAAAAGTCCACAATTGCGAACATGGACACATCGCATATGCGACCAAGAAGATCGCAAATGCGAACCAGCTACCAAGGCCACCCCATTGCAAATGCGATCAGTGGGATCGCAGAACCTAGCAGACCTTGCCTAATCGAGGCTCCAAACTAAATATCAACACAAGTCAAAAAATATAACACGCACTCATTCGCACGATCAAATCATCAAAATAACATTCAAAATCATGAATCGGAC
Organism: Nicotiana obtusifolia; assembly: GCA_002018475.1. Taxonomy (NCBI): domain Eukaryota; kingdom Viridiplantae; phylum Streptophyta; class Magnoliopsida; order Solanales; family Solanaceae; genus Nicotiana; species Nicotiana obtusifolia. The sequence continues at coordinate 6,820 of MCJB01049344.1, forward strand.
CTCCAAAACATATGAAATCAACATGAAACTCAAGAACTTCTAAAAACACAACTGCGCGTAAGATTCCTATCAAATCAACTCGGAATGACACCAAACTTTGCGGACAAGTACCAAATGGCAATTAATTCAAAGTCCGAAAAAGAAATCCAAATATGATAGCTATGAAGTCAACCTACGGTCAACCTTATAAAAATTCTAAGCCTTTAAATTGCCAACTTTTGGCAAAACAACACAAATCAACCTACGGACCTCCGAATTCGATTCCGGGCATATGCCCAAGTCCAAACTCACAATACAAACCTATCAACGCCATAAAAACACCTCTACGGGGTCGTTTTCACAAAAGTTAAACTTCGGTCAATATTTTCAACTTAAGTTTCTAAAGTAAGAATCACTCATCCAAATTCATTCCGAACTATCCAAAATTCAAATCCGGTCATGCACGAAAGTCATAATACACAATATGAAGCCATTCAAAACCTTGAATCACTAAACGAAATCTTAAAGCTCAAAACGACCGGTCGAGACATTTTATTCTCCCCCTCTTAAACAAATATTCGTCCTCGAACATGCCAAGAGTCTTTCCCAAGCCATCAAATCACTGTATGAAGTCATCATGCACATACACAGGGGTGATCCCACGTTACCCCGATCCATACAAGCCCGACAATACCATCACGACCGCAGATTTTTCCTTCTACTCATGCCGAAAAGCCTTAGAATCAAATTTCCACAACTACTAAGTGCCCTATTATGACACAAACACACCATAAAATCCTCAACTAGCTACAACAGCTCATGCATACACCCACAGGGTATAATCACACTATACAACATATCATCCATATGCCCATAGCAACAACTCTGACCACAATAGCTTCCATTACCAAGCCCGGTACCAACAAACAGATATATCGACTAGAACCTTGTTCTAAACCTTGACAACACTGAAAATAATGCAAGAAACATGCGAAAATCATATTTACTCATTCGATCAACAAGCAACCTCAAACGCCACCTGGGCATATACATCGCAATACAAACCCAACAAGCACAACTCGAATATGACTAAATAGGAAAAGAGGAACACATGAGAGAACCGTAAAACAAGCCAAGCAGGCACAACTCCCCACCGATAACGTACTGTGGATCCAATCCGTAAGGAAGAAGCAAGACACACACAACAACCACAACAAATCTTACCCTAATATGACCTCTCTAAGTCACATAGCCCAACATAAATGCACCTATTCACAAAGAACACCAGGTCTCCATCCTCCACTCGGAATCATGAGTAAGGTAAACATCTTAGCAGCTAACCCATTCTACTAACTCAACCTCGTAGAACCAGAACCAAAACACGTAACAACTTCCCACACATGTAGAGTAGCCAAACCATAAGTGGGGCCAAACCATCCGGAGATCACATCAAATCCTACCATATTTAACTAACAGAAAGTCCACCCAAGTTTGATGACCTACAATAACAACCAAACTAGAACGATGGACACGGGCTACCACAATAAAATTCTCAACTGGTGTGAACACATGAACATAGTACAAGAATCACAAAACACAACCATATCTGAAGCAAGGTAGGATGAATCTTACCAATAAATGGGACCGGATCGAAGTAACACAAATGCATCTCTATAATCAACCGAAATCATTATTGTAATGACATCATCTGCTGCATCGGCCTCTGCCCAACCAGGAAGAGCATAATAATGGGCCCAGCCTCCCCCTCTAGGGTGACCTCTACCCGACTGACCTCCACCCCTAGCTGACAGTGCAGGTATCCTAGCAACTGGAGCAGAACTCATAGCCTGAATACCCTGTTGTGGCACATCTGTCCGGAGACTGAGAAAATCTCTCACTATGTGGCTGATATCTCCACACTCAAAGAAAACTCTACACTGATGTGGCTGTGGAAGCTGTCCAGTACAGGTGCTCTGGGACTCACGGATATCTGAAGCACCACGTAAAGCCTGAAGTGCAAACTGAATTGGCTGACCCACAAAACCTCCAACATGACGTACCTTGCCTCCAAAATAAGGATCAGTAGATCGTCTTGGTCCACGTGGCCTCTTAGCCTCCTTGCCCTCTCTCTCCCCTGGCCTCGCATGCCCTCTAAACGGCGAGCGATCTCTACCACTTGCTGAAACGGAACATCCATCTCTAACTCCCGAGCCAGGCTGAATCGGATACCATAACTAAGCCCCTCAATGAACATGCAGACTCGATCTCTAACTTTAGAAACCAAGGCAGGTACGTGCCTGTACAAATCAATGAATCTAACAACATACTTTGACACTAACATAGTACCCTGGCGTAGCTGCTCGAACTCAGCGTGTCATGCATCTCGAAAGGTCTCGGGAACAAACTTTCTCAAGAACACCTGTGAAAAGTGAATCTATGAAAGTGAAGCTGCATCGGCTGGGATACCGTCCTCATAACCCCTTAACCACTGATACGCTGCTCCTGACAGTTGGAATGTAGGAAAAGCAACCCCGCCCGTCTCCATAATACCCATGGTGTGGAGAATACGATGACACTTCTCTAGAAAACCGTGGGCATCCTCAGAAGCTAAGCCACTGAAAGCAGGAGGACGATACTTCTTGAATCTCTCAAGTCTCAGCTGCACCTCCTCAGATGCCCCTGGCCTGACCTCAGGCTGAACCCGAATAATAGGCTGTGCTGGCATGAAACCTGGAACCTACCAATGTGGACTCGCTGCTATGGAGTACGGGTAGCGGGAGTCTAAGCTCCTCCCCCGTTCTGTGGAGTACCTGGTGTAACCGAAATCAATCCCGCCTGAGCCATTGTACCAAACATCCTCAGGAACTGTGCTAAAGTATCCTGGAGTCCCGGGGTAGCAACCGGCACCTCCAGTGCCTGTCCCCCAATCGGAGCTATTGGTGGCTCCTCAGCTACTGCTCTTGCAGGTGCTCTAACTGTAGTATGTGCTCCTCCTCGGCTTTTGCCTCTGCCTCGGTCCCTAGAAACACCGAATCTGGGGCCCGCGTCATCAGGAACTGCGGCTCGTGTTCTCACCATCTATGAGAGAATAGAATGACAAAGGCTCAAACTCTGAAATCAACAACCTCGCATGATAGGAATGAAAGAAGTGAAATTTCCTAACAGTTTCGTAGCCTCTCGAAAATAAGTACAGACGTCTCTATACCGATCCGCAAGACTCTACTAAACTCGCTTATGACTTGTAAGACATATGAACCTAGAGCTTTGATACCAACTTGTCAGGATCCCAATTTCCCTCTGTAGGATGTCGTGATGGCACCTATGATAAGCCTAACACTTACTGAATTAAATGACAGAATTTAACCAAAATAACTATTAAACATAAACCATATATTACTATATAAATCCAACAATCCCAACATGATACAATATCCCAAAACCGGTAGTACAAGTCATAAGATCTACTGAGTGTACTAGGAGGTTTCTAAATATAACTATTCCGGAACAGAAATAAATAGTACAAAGTAAAATATCAGAGGTGACTCCGAGGCCTGCGAACGCAACTCCAGGTATACCTTGAGTCTCCCCAGCAATGACCGATCAACTAGCTAATGATCCACAAACTCCGAGTACCTGGATCTGCACAAAAATATGCAGAAACCGTATCATAAGTACACCACGGCAGTACCCAGTAAGTATCGTGACTAACCTCGGTAGAGTAGTGATGAGGAACAGTCAAGACACCTACTAGATATAATAACCTGTACAAGTATAATGTGAAACTAACAGGGGAAAACATCAATATAAAGCTAAGCATGGTAAAATAACAAAATAATACTTGCAATAGAAAGCTAGAAGCAACAATTAGCAACAAGGCACAACAGGTAATAACGCCGTAGAGTAAGCTGAATATAGTTTAAGTCCGATGAAACTAAGTAAGAAAAACAAGTAACAATTCAATAAGAACAACCACTTTCACATAAGATTTATTCAAGAATTTTCCCGAGGTCCCACACCGCATAATCAGAAATCACAGGTCCCAATTCACGAATCATACTCACTTGGCATTTTATGCCCACATTACAAATCACAACCGTATGGGTAGCTCACGTGCTGCACGGACAACTCACGTGCCTATACTATTAATACCTCATAACTGCACAGATGACTAACGTGCTAATACCATTAATATCTCATATCTGCATGGACAACTCGCGTGCTAAGTGAGTGACCATATCTCATATCCGCACGGACAACTCACGTGCCAACAATAATAATAATTCATAACAGCACGGATAAGTCACGTGCCAATAGTACAACTTTCACACAGAAGGCAAGTAAACGAGAATACATACAAATGTTCAATAGACATTAAGATTCATATTTTAAACCGATATAAGTGATTAATTATGTGTATGCTTGTGCAAGCGTTCTATAACAACTCGAGTCAACAGGTAAGAGCAGAGACAATGGATGGCACATAAGAAACAACACAACGAAACGTAAAATACATAACTCACACAAGGTAGGCACACCAAAACACAAATATCATCAATAATAATGCCCCCAAGCCATCACAAGTCATCACAAATCATTCCCGACATAGACCCTTTGTCTCACCACGTGCACAAAAATAAAACAAATGTCCACCTTGTCTCACTACACACGCATAATAATATTCCTGCCTTGTCTCTCCATTTGCGCAAACCCACATATATAAAGCCCGCCTAGTCACGTCGCATGTGCAAATATCAAGAATAACAATAACACAGACAACTCACGTGCGAACACCCCGACAATCCTCTCAATAATATCACTTGTGCCAAAAACATAACAACACAATATTATCTCGCACCACATGTGCCCATATGTCACAATATTTCCTCAAAACAATTCCAATACCACAACTACACATAACCCTCGACTCAACAACACTGAGTAAAACAATAACAACAACAATATCACGAGAGTACGTCAAGTAAATCAACACAAGAATTTCAAAACACAAAGAAAAAGAAGAACGAGCTCACAATAAAAGACATAACAAGTAATAATGGTTTCAAACAATAATAACTCAACAATGGGAGAGATAATGTGTAACAACAATATCCAATAATAATAAGTCAACAATTGAAGGGATAACATGTAACAAGGATTCCAAATAAGTATAACTCGACGATAAGAAAGATAACATGTAACAATGACTCCAAGTAGGTACAACTCAACAATAAGGGAGATAACATGTAACAATAATTCCGAATAGGTACAACTCAACGATAGGAGAGATAGCATGTAACAATGATTCCAAATAGGTACAACTCAACGATAAGAGAGATAACATGTAATAATGATTCCAAGTAGGTACAACCCAACGATAAGTGAGATAACATGTAATAATGATTCCAAGTAGGTACAACCCAACGATAAGAGAGATAACATGTAACAATGATTCCAAATAAGGATAAATCAACAATGGAAGGGATAACAATAAATTTAACTAAGGTTAAGCAATTACGGAAGATATAACATAGCAATAAAAGAGGCAACAACTTTAATTAAGGCATGTAAGAGTATATTTCGCAACAAGGATAGAACATGAATCAATCAACTTCAAATAAGACATGTAAGGGTAAATTTAGTAGTAGATGATTTAACATGATAAGATAACTTCATTTTAATGTACATAAGAACCTAAGAGTCTAAGCCGGTCAAATTTTTACATATAAGCCATGTACACACTCATCACCTCGTGTACGCTTCTTTCACGTAGTTCAAATAGTACAAACAAACTAATCCTTACGGGGTAGTTTCCCCACATAATATTAGGTAAGATACTTACATCAAAAGACCTCAATCAATACTCAAAAATAGCTTTTTCCTTTACAATTCACCTCCGCTCAACACAAATATAACCAAAATCGACTTAATATCATCATATAATGCGAGAGAAATCAATTCCAGTGAATAAAATCATGATCTTTACACAATTCCTCAAAAGTCAACAAAAGTCAAATCGAGATCTGTCCGGTCAAAATCTGGGTCCAATGGTAGATTCCGACTACCCATGAGCCCACGAATTCATATATGTGATTAGTTTCAAAATTCGAGTCCAAATCGACTCTCAAAAATTAAATTTTTATTTTTCAAAAACTTGACAAAATTTCACAATTTTTCACCTATTCACATGATTTTGATGTTAAAATCTAAGATATATTGATGGAATATGATTATGAATAGAGTAGAATCAGTTATCCAAGATTTGTAGATGAAAATTCCTCTTCAAAATCGTCTCCTACTGAGTCTAGGGTTCCAAAATATGAAAATGAGATAAAAGATCCCGTCCCTCAGCTTTTTCTCCAGTCTCAGGTGCCGCAAATGCGACCTGGGATTCGCAAATGCGAACCCCGCAAATGCGAAGAAACAATCGCAAAAGCGAAGCCCTCCCATTCCTGCTGTCATCGCAATTGCGATGAACATCACAAATATGACCAAGAAGATCGCAAATGCGACCCGGGCCACCCCATCGCAAATGCGATCACTAGGATCGCAAACGCGAACCTATCAGACCTTGCCTAATATCGCAAATGCAATCCAAAACTCACAAATGTGAGACTTGAGGCATCTGATCATACTAGCGAATTTCCAAACTCTTTCAAACCTTCCAAAACGTGTCCGAAACTCAGCCAAGCCCTCGGGGCTCCAACCAAAACGTCAACACAAGTCTAAAATTATAACACTAACTCGCTCGCACGATCAAATCATTTAAATAACATCCAAAATCATGAATCGGACCTCCAAAACACATGAAATCAACATGAAACTTAGGAACTTCTAAAAACACAACCGCGTGTCTGATTCTTACAAATCAACTCGGAATGACGCCAAACTTTGTGGAATAGTTCCAAATGACCAAACGGACTTATTCCAAGTCCCGAAACAGAAATCCAAACACGATAGCTATGAAGTCAACCTACGGTCAAATTTATAAAAATTCTAAGCCTTTAAATTGCCAACTTTTGGCAAAACAACACAAATCAACCTACGGATCTCCGAATTTGATTCCGAACATACGACCAAGTTCAAAATCACGATACAAACCTATTGGAGAAATCAAAACACCGCTATGGGATCGTTTTCACAAAAGTCAAACCTCGGTCAACATTTTCAACTTAAGCTTCTAAAGTGAGAATCACTCATCCAAATTCATTTTGAACCATCCAAAATTCAAATCCGACCATGCACGCAAGTCATAATATACAATATGAAGCTACTCAAGACCTCGAACCGCTGTACGAAACCTTAAAGCTCAAAACGACTGGTCGGATCGTTACAATTATGCTGGAACTTTCCGTGCGCTGGAGTTTCAACATAATATGTTGGAAGTTTATGCATAAGGGCTCCATAATATAGCATATTATGCTTGTACTTTCTGTATTTTAGCAAAATAATGGATATTTTCAATGACTTCACAAATGCTGGCTATTTTCAATTAATAGTCTGAAAACTGGCTAGCGCGTGCTATTTTCACAAAAATTTAACTTGGGATAAAGCGCATCTTACCTAAAGACGATTCAATATCCAGGGCTTGAATCTAAAACCTTTAGTTGAAGATTGAGAAATACTTATCACGCTACCATAATCTTTGATAATGTGAAGTGTTAGGACAGATATATGTAGGTATCATGCGAAAGCTAATAAATCATACCTTCAACGATGATAATTCAGATAACAAAAGAGAAATATACCAAAAGAGACATAAATATTTAATGTGGTTCGGCCGATTGACCTACATCTATAGGCGGAGATGAGCAATCAACTATACAAAATGTAGTACAAATATTGAGAGAACAACTCACAAAGAGGCACACAAAAGTGGCAGAATAATATTTGTCCCAAAAATTCCACCCTAAACAAGACTCACAAAGCCCTTATAGTTACATTATGGATGTTACTAAACGAGAAGGAGTTATCCTCAATTTATAGGAGTCTAAAATATTTTCCTACAAGAAAAAGGATTAGCCAACTATGAGAGATTTACAATTTCCTCTTAGAAAAAGGAAAAAATCAATTATGATAAATATGTTGTCCTTCCTTCAAGAAAAAGAAAAAATAAATATGGTAAGAAGATCAGGGCAAACACTTAAAAATCTACCCTTAAATTTTCTAACGCATAAACTTGATCCACCTTCTTCAAATAACTTTCAATAGGTCAATCTCTAAATCTTCACCAAAAAGCCTTTGTCCCCAAATTGTCAAATTTCTCAAACTAAAACCTTCATCACCATCAAATATGTTGCGACTAGAACCGAACATTGGTTGAATGTCGCTTTGATACTACTTGTTAGGATTGAAATAAGCAAATATCATGTGGAAGCTAACAAAGCATACTTTAAACGATGATAAATTAGAAAATAAAAGAGAAATATATCAAAAAAAATACAAATATATAAATTAGCCTGGTCAATTGACATACATCCACAAGCGGAGATATGCAATCCACTATATTAAAAAAAGTAAAATATCAAAGAACACTCTCACAAAGAGGCACACATAGGTGGCAGGATAACGTTTGTCCCAAAAATTCTTCCCAAATAAGACTCTCAAATCCTTTACGGATGTTACTAATGAGAAGAAACAATCCTCAATTTCCAAAACTCTTTACTCCAAAAAAAAAATTCTAGCTAAGTTGAGAGATTTTTAAATTTCTTCTAAAAAAAAAAATTCAATTATGATAAATCTATTAAGAAAGGAAATCCAAATTTGATATAAAAAGTATCAGGGTAAATATAACATCAAGAGCATCTACATGAAAATGACCAACAATTTCCCAATGAGAAAAAGGACAGCAGATGTGTCTCATTCTGCTGCAAGTTGAGTAGTGAGCAAATGTAGGAATAGGGAGTTGGGACAATAATATCCTCATCCCATAAGATTGCTCGACATGTCATATCAATTGTTTGCTACAAATACATTATTGTCATGTCCCTTGAGCTGTCAATGCTCAATTTTTTTTTTCTTTTCATAATTCCTAATACTACAATAGAAATTGAATTAAAAACTTTTTTGGAAAATGTTAAAAACTTTTTGAAAAATTGATGAACCTAACGAGAGCATTAGTTATTTTATATAAATATGAAATGATATCGTATGCAGAGTGAATTTGAGTGAATGTTTGTACCTTTGGTCCTTTTTTCTATTTATTCTTTATATATATAACAAAGGTGTCCGCGAGTGCACATTGACTGTCCCTCGGTATCACATTTTTCCAACCAAAATAGGTCTCAAGTACTCTGTCCACCTAAAAAGTTATTTTTTAAAATATTTTAACATCTTTACAAGAATTTGTGCATTATGTTATTTCTTTTAGAAACACTCCGGTATAATACAATTGAACACCATCGCTAATGAGAAATTGATATGACTTTGAAGTTTATATTTTGAGTAAGCGGAAACTGTGATGAAATTAGCTAAAGCCTAAAGATAATCAGATTTAAGTCTTTATATTGTAGGTTTCTCACGCTTAATTCTCATTCTACTTATATTCTATACTTGTACAAATAAAACCGCACGCGAATTGTGATGATTTTTTTTTTTTTTTCCCAAATAGAAGAAATGATGCATAAAAATGGTAAAAGAGCAGTCTGAATATATTTCGGAAAATTTGAAATATGTGAACAATCTGCAGGCCATGCTAGTAAAAGCTTCTGCCAGCCGAAGGCATAATTTTTCAGGTCCAACCAATGAAAGAATACTAGAATGGGAAAAATAATGAAAGCATACTATAGAGGGAAATTAATGTATTCTTTCATTGGTGGTAATTATTTATTCCTCTCTTTTTTGCATTTGCAAATACTACATCCTAATTTCACTTTTGAATATTAACAAGCTTCTCCTTTTTCTCACTCTAATAAATATATATATATATATATATATATATATATATATATATAAACTATTTGATGCTCCAAATTCATTGATCGAATTAATTCGAATCATACTTCGTAGAGCTTAGTATGGATGAATCGCTCCTTGCCAAAATTTCTCTATTCACATAACTCAGGACCTTTAGTAGGAAGGACTTGTTCATTTTATCATATTTTTTAACGGTAAATGACAACTTTATTGTAATTTCTTTTACTTCATAATCACTCTAATATTAGACGAATTCTTTGCTTTTTTTTCCAAGCTTTTTAGATTTTGAAGTTCTAATACTACGGTTGGTATCATTATCATGTTATTGAATACATAATTTTGTTCCAGTAAAAGGATGTCAAGTCAAAAATTTAATGGTTTGGCCTTTCAAAAGCAAAACGTATTTGAGAGATAATGCTACATAGTAAAATGATTATGTCTATCCATTATTGAGCATGATACTGACATAATATTATTCATCAAGTGTGAAATAGAAGTCTTTTCATTGATAAGTTATAAAAGTTGATTAATAAATTTATTTTGTAACTTGGAATGTTTTAAATAAACCTTCAAAGTTCTAATGACAAATTAATTTTTCTTTTTCTTGCCTTTATCCATAAGTATCAACATCAATATTTGTAGTTATAGTTTCTGAATAATGAGTTATCTTCGTATATGCGTGTGTGCAACATGTGTGGGCGTATGCTTCGAGGCGGACCTACACTGTACCGAGAGGGGTTACTGATACCCATAAAGTTCGGCAAAAATTTCATGCATATATGTATATGTCTTTAGAAAAATAGTGATACATTAATAGTGGGCACCCTATATACAAAATAAATTTTGATTGAATCCAAAAGTGCACCCCAACTTTCAAATTCTAGGTACGTCTCTTATGTGCCTTGTACTTGTACATGAGTAAAGTTTTAACTTATGTTTAAAATTTGACAAAAATTTCATAAATTTTAACGACAGATATACACACTTCTCAGTTTTCGAGCTTTTTCAGCTTGAACTTTATATGCACTAGCTTTATTTTTTATTTTACGAATTACTTGTACACGAGTAAAAATTAATTTTATTCAAAAAGTTAACAAAAAAAAACTTCTCAAATTTGAGCGATAAGACATACATCTATTCACTTACTATCCTCAGTTATACATGTACATGGGTAAAAAGTAAATTTGTTTAAAGGTTGACAAAATTTCTTCAAATTGAACGATAGACATACACACTAGAGTTGTCAATTTTTGAGTTTTTTCAACTTAAACTTTACATGTACGAGCTTTCTTTTTTCTTTTTAAGAATTATTCTCTTGCTATACTTTTCTGAGGCTGGAGCAGAGAAATCTTTCTGGGAAATATGATATTTAAAAAGACCATAATCAAACAACATATCGACCATAGCAGTGGGCCATTGACCTCGTGCTCTTCACGTGAAGATGGGTCCTTTTATACTCATTATACCCCATAGTCCAGGATTTCTTAGTCACTGTTAAGTAAAAGATTTTGACATTTTTATGATGCTTCACAAGTATATTCATTAATATGTGTAAACAAGTAACGAGTTTAAATCCGTTACCATTATGGTACATCTGGCTGTGATAGAGAATGTGGGGTTATATTATGCAAGGGATGTGAATCTATTATCACAATACAAGTTTGAGTTTTTAATTGTGGGTTTTATGTATTGGTGCTTATCGGGCGGATCGGGCATATATTTACGTTTAACAATTTGGCTTATCAGCTTGTAAATATAGTAATCCGCTAGCCAATCAATAAGACATCGAACAGATTGATAACGGATTAGCGATTATCGCGCGGTTTATCAGCTAAATCAAATAGGCAAAAAACAAAAAATTAGAGAATTAGAGATAAGGGAAATTTAGGATATATCGTCTTGGAATTGCATTCAATTACCACAGTGAACATTTGTCTTGAAACTTATACCTGATTAAATATTTTATTCTCACCGCTAAACAAAAAGAAGTGATAGGAAACAGAACATAATCCACATAACATAGACAAAAAAGAAACAGGGAACATATATGAAACCATGTGAAAATTTCTGCCACAAATATTTTCGAGATATCAATCTGGATTCTACTATACAAATAAAGGGTTGTGGAAACTTACTTCCTTACAGGAATAACTTTTAAATTTCAGCAGCTTTAGCTTATTCTGCCACAAATTTAGATGCTAATTCTTGAGGTTGGAGATTTTTTTTTGTCTCTTCTCTCAGAAATCTTTTACTGTGTGCCACCCTTATTGGTTTCCCCATAAATTCCTATGTATAAGGATATATGGTTTCAAATAGTACTTTAATACGTTAAGGTAAAAGTATAAATATAAAAATTCTTAACCGGTTAACTGTTTATCCGATAAGAAAATTGAGTAATCCAACTCCAAACCCTTAAGTCGTTAATTATAAAATCTCAATCTGTCCATCAATCATTACCCAATAATCCAATACGAATAAGCCAGTAAATTAATTTTATGTTTTGATTAAGCATAGTTAGACTAGTTCTAAACTTGGAACCAAGACAAGCACAATAGAATAAACTTAAAAAGGTAACACTGAACAGATCACTAATCTCATTTTTGTAGACGAATTGGAACTATCCTTTTCTTTCGATAAATAATGTTTCACTATTAGTGAGGGACCAAATTCGAGCGAAAAAATTGATCTCTTAGGCTTTTATTGAGACATCTAACCAAGACAAAGACAGTTGACAAACTTTAAAAAGGTAAAAAAAGGTAGGCCCCTTTAGGTGGGATTTTATTATCGTACAAAAATTGATAGCTGTTATATATAACTCTATCTATCTATAAGTATATAAAAATATGTATAGCTGTTCAGAAGATGGATGAATCAAAATAATTGCTTTCTCCGCTCCACACAATGAAGAAAAATGCAAGTCCAAAATGTAACACAGCTTTTAAGAATTTCTCTATAATAATAAATTCCTCCCTCAACAAAGAAAAATAATCACCATCATAGTGTTTTCGTATTCACATGAAACTCGTTAATCACAAAGGCTGAGAAGTAATTATTTATGAATTTTAACGTGTATCTTTTCATCCTAGATAGAGATTATAAAATTTATACAGCAGAACTTTTAGATGTGGGCCATTGGGCTCCACTTAGGAAACAGGAAAACACACTTCAGTTTAGTCCAGACTCCGAAAATGACTAAACCAAAACACAGCTGTGAAATGAATTAATACACTGGGCCCATTTAAAGGGAACTTAACAGATGGAGCCCATTATCAGGCCCAACAATAAAGAATTTGACAATATCTTAACAAGTCAATGTTTGGAACAGCAAAGAGGCACAACTGTCTCCGTCATGGGCTCAATGGGCCATTCTTAATAATGTAGTTTTGATTGTACAAAGAGAAAGGTCAAAATAATGATGTTATTGTACCTCAAATATCAGTTTTGTCCCCATGTCAAAGAGAACTTATCAGACAATTGCCAGATAAAGAGGCCCACTTTAAAAGCATTAGTCTAATGGAAATTTTTATTTTCATGTACTACGTATCAAACTTTATCATCCTCCCTATTCAGGTTTTGACTTAATTATATTGTCATATGTAATTTATAAATTATGTACAAATAAATTTTAAATGAGAATTTCTTATATTAGGAATTGAATGAGGAATATCAGTTATTTCCTTATCCCTTTATACTCCGTCTCTCTACTCCCCTTATCTTTTTTTTTTCCAATTTTTTTTTCTTTTGATGTTCTCTATTTTTTTATGCTTTTTTGTTGTATAGAGTTTTAGTGAAATTCATCAATAGATTTCAATCATTTTAACTTAGCAATTTCCTTTCATGTTACACAATTGATGTTCGAATTAAAATTGTCAATCAATAAATTTTGAAGATGTTTGATTCTCTACCATTGACAGCTATTAAAAAGTTTTCAAGCTTTGAATTCTAATTGGGGTTTTCAAAAACTATTATTTATTTGGATTGAGTGTCGTTGCAAACAATTGAGAATATTTTTTGGAGTTTATATCTCAATTTTTAGGGTGTTTGGTGAAGATTAGACTTGATTTTAGCCGAATTGCAGATTGAAAATCGAAGAAGCAGAAGAAGAACACACGACATAATATATACTTACGAATTTGTATTAAAGTTGTATTATAGTTGTATGTAAATTGCATTTAAGTTGTATTATGTTGCAGTTATATATTTTTTATTTGAATGTTGTATGAAAGTTGAAAAATAGTTGTATAATGTATGAATCGTTGTAAGAAATTTGTATGTAAGTTATAAATACTATCTTTTTACTTAAAGTTGTTGATATGTATCAAAATTGTATTAAGAGAGAAAGTTTTGATCAGAATTTTAGAGAAGAAGAAGAACACACCACATACAAAATATATACAAATTTGATACAAAATACATACAAAAGACATATTGTATAAAATTTGTATGAAAATTGTATTTAAGTTGTATGATATTATAGATGTATTTAACTGCGTAAAAATAATGTATGAAAGTTGTAGATAAGTTATAAATATATTATATACTATATATAAAATTTAATTTTAGTTTAAATCCTGCAAAATCAATTATATATACTCTTTTTATGGAGCTTCTTGCTTGGTGTTTCTTTTGAAAGTGCCAGATGTATACATGACCTAAAGGACAAGGAGACAGCCATGTAACTAATCAACTTCAACTTCTCCTTTTGCCACTATAGGATTTAAGTGTAACTAATTAACTTCAACTTCTCCTTTTGCCACTATAGGATTAGAAGCATTGAAGCATCCAAGTAAGATATATTATCGCACAGAACTCGGCAGATGCAGAATATGGGACCAAAATCTACAGAGCAAGATCAGAAAATTGATTTAAATCCAAGTGTTCCTTATGTCGAAACGAATCAAGCTTGCCTGTAATTGTCTAATTTATCATGATGTAATGTTCTTCAATATTTTTCTCAACTTTTTCACTTTAATAAAAAAGAAAAATGGTGTAACTAAATTCCCTAATTTAAGGCACTAATAATGTATTGTGTGTGTGTATATATATATATATATATATATATATATATATAGAGAGAGAGAGAGAGAGAGAGAGAGAGAAAGGAAAGAGGAGAGGAGTGAAAAAAGGAAAAGGCTGTAACTAAATCCCCTAATTTAAGGCACTAACAAATGTATATACTTTGTAAGTAATTCTTGTTTAGGACGGATAATATATAAAATTAGGATAATTTTGATAAATAAATTTCAAATATTATATAGGAAAAAAAAAATCCCGCCCAAAGGCGTGAAAAAAAATAATTAGAAGACCTATACGTGTAATTTCAGCCCATTCTGATATGTATTTTGGGCCAATGATAAAAGGAGGATCTTATGATTACTGATTGCTAGAAGAAGCTCTATAATGGTCCATTTATTTCCATACATGATAGTACTATAGAAACATAGGAATAACATTCAAAATGAAATATTTAATCGGAGTTGGATCTAAGATTTAAACTTTATGTCTTCTAAATTTTACAACACTAATTTTAAGTGTTGATAGTTAAGTTCTAAATTTAAAATCTGTACATATTTAGTAAATTTTATAACACAACGACAGAGTTTAGGACGAACCTACTGAATTCAATCGATTTCATAAATCTTTTTTTTCCTTCAAGCACATGAATCGCTCTACAAAATTCATAAATTGAGTTAGCTATACTGATATTTTGTTCGTCCAAATCGAAATTTATCTCATTCCAAAATAGAATTACAGTAGTCACTAGTCAGTAAAGACGTGAGCGGATTAGCTCCAGTTCAAATTGCTTCACTAGATTTCAATGGTAGCCCTAATGATCGCCACATCACTGCTCAAACATTAGATGATCTAGATGCATTTATCTTTTCCTCTATATTTTTCACAAATACTAAACATATCTTTTAGTATGACAAAATTGGAAACCATTGTACTTTGATTCAATTGCAAAAACTTAATTAAGAAGTATTAGTAAAGATTGCAATAACCTAGTTTTGAAAATAAAGAAAGTAGTTTTTCTTCATATTCATGTTACTGAATATTTATGCTACTTTTTACGCAAAAATGAAAATTTTTGAACTAAAAAAAATCAAAACTTTAATATCAACAGTTCTATTTGTGTAGCCTTTTTTATGGTCTAGCTTTTTCTTTATGCTTTTCACAAAAAACTGCCAAATCAACATATGTATTAGCAGCAACGTGGCAGTAGCATTGAAATCTAATGGAACAATTTGTACTGGAGCTAATTATCTGCTCCCAGTAAAGAGTACTCCTACCATTTTCATATCTTGCCACTAAAAATATTAAGATCAAGGAATGCCCCTAATACAAATCATGATTGATGACTCAATCTTTGCTGTATTGGCCTTTTTATTTTAATGACATTTTCTTTTTATCAAGTCAGACCTCTATAAATGCGTCATAATCTCTTCATCTTTTCTCTAGATAGTTTGTTGGGGGACCAGAATTTGGGAGTGTAATAGACGCATATTCACTATTTAGAATTATTTTTTTTTTTATTGGAACTGAGTATCTTTGAACTAATTCTCTTGATTTCTGATTAATTAATGATTAATTTGAACTATAAATTAGTATTAAGCTTAGTAATCACATGGCAGCGTCTGTACAGCACCAAAAACGAAGTGGCTTCCTTTTACTAAATGGGGATAAAGAAGTATATGTTTTGTCTTTTATGCCAAAATCAGTGCACATGACTTCCTTTAATGGTAAGTTGTGACCTAACCTAACAATCTGGTTTATTATTTATAATATAATCTTTTATCAGTTTCGATGGAACTCCCCAATCGCAGACCCTAATATAGTAATGACAAAAGTTAAAAGTACTTAACTCCATTAGATGTTAGTGATGATGTGTTGAGTATTGAAATTTTGATGATTAATAAAGTATGACTAAATGTTCAAAGAATCAGGTCCTCAACATAGCTACTTAATTATTCTGAAGAACCAGCTCCTCAGGAGAAAGAATCAGCTCCTCATAAGTGATACTTGTACGTCTGTACAAGACAGTAACTTTATCTCAAAGTTATCCAGGTCCGAGTTTGGTGGAAGATGGCTACTATAAGTGATAAGGATCGTTGCTCAGGAAGATATGGATAATCCAGTTAGAGATTAAAGTCCCAAAGCTTGTGAAATCCTTGGAACAATATAAAAGGGGAGTTGACTATGAATAGGACTCTTAGAAGATCTCAAGTTGTGTTTTAAATAGGATCGACTTTAGATTTCTGAATTATCCTTTTACACATCAACTAAAGAGTCAAAAAGTGTTTACTTGTGTTGAGTATTTGCCTTGTATTCTTCTCGAGTCAGTCTAGTGAATGTGATTTAGGAAGTTGAGTTGTAATCAAGTGTCATAAATAATTAGTGAGTTGGAGTGAGTATTTTGCTTTACAAGTTAGAGTAACTTGTGAATCAGATAGGAGTAGTAGGAGTACTGGAGAGTATTTAACTACAGTTTTGTAATTAATACATTTTGGCTCATTGTTCTAGTGGAGTTGGAGTTGAAAATCCTATACGGTAGGTCGTGATTTTTGCACCTTTTGAGCTAGGTGATTTTTTGCGTAAAAATCGTTGTGTTCATTTTATTGCTTGTTTACTTTACGCTTAAGGAACACGGTAAAAAACTAAGTTTTTTAGTAATCCATACAGGCACTCAAACTAACATGATGGATCTAGATTTTGCCCTTTATGAGTTTGAGCATAATTCTACCTTAGCTCATTTGATTTATTAGATCCGAATCTATTATTTATATTTATTTTTAAAAAAAAGTTTAACACATATATAGTATTTCAGCAAAATACTAAGTTCTGATGAACTCATAACATATACATATTACATGCATTCTCCCGTTAGATGTAAATGAATGGGTTTGATGTAAATGAATGAAATCATTGGCGAAAAGAGGGCCTTCCTCTTTCTTGCTTGAAGCTCTATCAAAAAAGTATTCTATTCTGAAACGGCCAACTTCCCAAATACTTACTTTACATTCACGTCCCAGACTATGCGACTGTCCCTAATAAATAAAGAAAAACTTAAATTGCTTAACAGTGGTGGTACCACATGACCACTCATTTCTTGTTATGAAGGCTTTTGTTTTTTGCTTTTTTTTTTTTCTCATATGAATTTAAAATCCTTCTGAAATTGTATCTGTTCTATCGAACCCTAATTCTCAGTCTTTAACGACAAGCAACATATGATTAATGATTTGTCAATTTTTTTCCCTTCTTTCCTGATAAGAATGTCAAAAAATTAGCTATTTTTGTTTATTCTAAACAATGAGCTCGAAGACATCAACTTCTATTACAAGTTTAATAAAATTGTTTTGTGTTGCAAGAGAAAAATGAACAAAAAAAAAAAGTATTTTGAAATAGCTAGATGCATTGCATTAAAAAAAAGTACTCCTTCATACTCCTAAATGTATGCCTAGATCAATTAATAGTCAAATTAAAGGATAGGCTTAGTACAATAGGATGAAATCACTTTGGCCAAACTAGTAGTTAGCAAATGAGACTAGCTCACCCTTTGTTATGTACAAAATAGAATAAAACCTTTAAAGAATTGGTATATTCGCTAAGAACAAGAGAAGATTCTTGGAGATTAAAAGAAAGAGGAAGAAAAGTAGTAGTTTGACTTTTGAAAAATTTTCAAGTGGATGTTCTGCTAATTTAGTAAATATGGACTATGAAAACGGGGATTGGTTTATGGCCCTTTACAAATGTTATTTAGTTTTGTTATAGATTGAGCCAAGAAAAATGGGATTTTGGCACGGTATGACAACATACTCATATAATTAGCAAAAAAAAAATCATAGTTATCGATATTGGCATAAGATAATCAATAAATGTATATCACACCAATAACGCATATATCATAACTTTATTTTTCTTCTTTTGTGTATTCAAAATGTATATTAAATTTTCTTTTTCTTTTTTGTATATCTAAAATATAAAATTATAAATAATAACTGTTTAAAATTTATTATTATCTCTCTATCGGCGTATATTACAACGAAAATAATTGTATTATTTGTATATTACATTGTATGACACATCCAATAATGTGTACACCAAAATGTATATTACAAATACAAAATTATTTTCCTTCTTTGTATATCAAAATGTATATCAAAAATTTATTTTTCTTCTTTGTATATCTCAGTGTATAACACATAATTTCTTATGGATATACATAAATCTATATGCTAGAAATACATTAATATACGAGATGAAAATTAAAATTATTTTTTTTAATTAAAAACATGAGCAAAGAGGGAAGAATAAAATTAGGATGAATTCACCCATCAACACCATAAATTAGTCGTGTGACAACACCATTTTTTTTCATGGATCTTACAGGAGAAGATTAGATCTACAGCTGCTCCGAGGAAACCAAAGAAGGTTGCAGTTTCATCTCCGCTGAAAGTTGATGATATTTCTTCAATTTAGTTTCAGATTTTACCAGTGACTGATCGAAATTTTGAACGCAAATATTCTGAGAATAAATAAGGAAGTAGATTTTTTAAAATTTGGCTATCAAATGCCAATTTTCTTGGGCTGCCTTTACCAAAGGTAATCTAAGGCTAATAATTGGACAATTCCAATTATGTGTTATCACCCGGTGTCAATTTTCCAAGAAAAATGTCCTCGCTTACGTTGTAGTTTTTTGTAATGACCCGACTGGTCGTTTTGAGCAATTGCGTCCGGTCGGCAGTTTGAGGTCATGAGTAGCTTCACCTAGTGTATTATTACTTGCGTGCATCATCGGCTCGGGGTTTTGAGTGGTTTGGAAATGATTTTGAGGAGCGACTCTTATTTGGGAAGCTAGAAGTTGAAAGAATTGACCAAGATTTGACCTTTGAGTATTTAACGTCGGATCAGAGTTTTGATGGTTCCGATAAGTCCGGATGATTTTTTGGACTTGGGCGTATGCCCGGATTTGCATTTGAATGTTTCCAGAGGGTTTCAATATCATTGGCGGAAGTTGGTAATTTAAAGATTTAGAATTTTCTAGGTTTGATCATGGTTTGACTTTAAGGCTATTGGGTTCGGATATTGGTTTCGGAACTTGGAATAGGTCCGTTTTATCATATGGAACTTTCCTGCAAAATTTGACGTCAATTGGAGTTGATTTGATATGGTTCAGACGCGTGGTTGCGATTCGAGAGGTTTTTGAAGTTCATGGGATTTTCATGCGTTTTGGCATTCGATTCGTGATTCTAGAGGTTATTTTGATGTTGTGATCGCGCGAGCAAGTTCGTCTTATATTTTTGGATTGGTGTGGTTGTTTGGTTTGGAGCCTTGGGGGCTCGAGTGAGTTTTGAATTGGTTTCGGAATGATTTTATATAATTTTTGAGTGCTGGTACTAGTTCCATCGCATTTGCGATGTTTTTGTCGCAAATGCAACTATCGCATTTGCGAAGTAGCCCTTGCATTTGCGAACCTGGGTTGCTAGGGAACAGTTCGCATCTGCGAAGATATTCCCAGCATTTGCAAGTGTGGGCTGTTTGCTTTTGCGAAGATTTCTGTCGCTTTTGCGATGACAACTGTCTTCGCATTTGCGATATTTTGGCCGCAAATGCGACTTTAGCAGAACTCCTCCTGGTTCGCTTTTGCGATGCCTTGTCCGCTTTGCAACATCTGCAGCCTGCATATAGTTGAGCAATTCCGAGACTTAGCTTCATTTTGATATATTTTGAACCCTAACCTCGATGGGAGGCGATTTTGTGGAAGGAGTTTCCTACCAAACTATCACGTAAGTAATTTTAATCAACTTTCAATTATATTTCTTGATTATACATTTGATTTAACATCAAATTCATGAGAATCTAAGGGAATAATTTGGAGTTTTGTCAAAGTTTTGAAGAATAAAAATTTGGGATTTGAGAGTCGAATTGGACTTGGATTTGGAAACAAAACACGTATATGGACTCGTGGGGCTATGGGTAGTCAAGACCTACCCTTGGACCAGGGTTCTGACGGGGCGAGCCCTAGGTTGACTTTTGTTGACTTTTTAGAAATTGTATAAAGATCATAGCTTTGTTAATTGGAACTGTTTTCTCTTGCATTGTTTGATGTATTTAAGTCGTCTTTGGCTAGATTGAGTCGAGCGGAGGTGAATTTGTAGAGGAAAAGCTAATTTGAGTATTTATTTGGCTGAATTGAGGTAAGTGTCTTGCCTAACTTTGTTGAAAGAATTTTTTCTACTAATTGCCATTGTTTGCTTCATGCGGGGGTGATACATATATAACGCGACGAGTGTATATGCATGTACCAGAGTTAATCATTCTCGGAGGTAGATTATACAGTTATTTTGTGCATTATAGAATTTTGTGACCTTCTCGTTTCATACCCTACTTGACTTCTAGATTACCATGAATATAAAACTAAATGCTAGGAACCAAGATTTTTCTCATTATAACTTAATTAAAATTTGACAAAATTTTACTGAAACCATTGATGTGTTAAATTCGGTCATCATTATATTTAATCATTAATACATCGCTACCACCGGTATTCTTGAGATATTGGATTCTATACTTGAGTTAAAGATTATTTTTTTGAGACTTGTTGACTTGAATAATAAAGTAATTGAGGTTTGTTGAATTGTTATTGGCTAAAAAGCTGTGACTGATGTTCATGTGGAATATTAGCTTAAACACTCTCCTTGATGCTATTCATGCTTCCTACTTGCTTGTCATTGGTATACATATGCTTGGTGAGGAAGAGCGTAAAATACGAAGGGTGATGCCGTGCCATTGCATATACATTATCATGTGAGGAAGAGTGTAAAGCACGAAGGGTGATGCCGTGCCGTTTCATTTATATTATCATGTTCTCATTTACATTAACATGTGAGGATGAGTGTAAAAGAACGAAAGGTGATGCCATGCCATTTCATTTGTATTATCATGGGTACATGGCACGAAGGGTGTTTTCGTGTAGGCGAGGACAAGGGACATGCATTATCTTGTGATATCTTTTCATGGTGTTTATGTTCATGTTTTTACCTTGAGCTATTACTGTTGTATCTAAGTTTTCTATGTGAATTGTCGTTGTTGTTCTATTTTGTTCTCTATCTCAATTGTTGTTGTGTTGCCCATGCCTTCTGTTTGTTTAACTTGCAAATATCATGTTTTCCTTTTTTGTTGTTATATCTACATCCATGACGTTCCTCATTTGTTGCACTTTCGTATAAGCTTTCTATCATGTTAGCTACTCATAAAGATCATGCTTTCCCTCTTGTTTGTTATATCTACACCTAGGCCTTCTACCATGCTAGTTAGTCAATTTTATATTCTTCATTATATCTGGTTGGTAAGAACAGAATTAGAAAGGCGGGCTAGTGGCCCAGTCATTCTGATTATGGTAGGTTCAAGGTAAGTTGTTGATTTGAGTACAACCGATGTGTTTCCTCCTGTTACAATCCATATCCACACGTGTTAGTTCATGCCATATGTTATTTAACATAAATCCAAGAATTAATTATCTTTGAGATGATAAGAAGTTAATCCTATTGGTCTTAAGTGATATAAGGGTATACAAGGGTGATTAACAAGTATTAGGAGTTAAACGAATCAAGGATGTTGTAAATCGTATTTTCGGGTAAATCTAGAGGTGCTTAATACAATGAAGAGTTCCTTTTTAAGTTATTTGAATCATATAATAACCGTATCATAAGTCTTGAAGTCAAACGAGTTATGAAACAAAAGTCGACAAAAGTTGTCGTAACTTAGGTTCATAATTTTACTTAAACATTACGTCGAATGTTTCTAAGCTTTTCTCCCAATTTACAAGGAATTACGGGGTGATCTACCTACCAAATTAAATATCTATGAGTCTAGTTTCCAACGCATTAAACCTTTTGTCAATACGATCTCGGAGGATAGAGATAATTGTATTTCCGCAGACCTGCGCAGATTGGTAGGTGACAAGTAGGTGCATCACCTACTTGCCAAAATTAGAGGACAAAATTAAAAGTCCCAAAGTCGGCCAAGAGAGGACTTTTAAGGAATTATAAACTTAGTTATTTCACCCTTATTTCAGACCTTCACAACCAAATTTAACCCCTGCAACCCCTCCCCAAAAATCCCACACAAACCCTAATCGATTTTCCCCCTTTTTCAAGTTCTAATTGGGGGTGAAACCTAGAGTTTGAAGAACCAAGGAAAGAGCTGAGTTATCCAACAAGTAAGGTAAGTTTACTTCTCTCTTTCATACATTTTTTCTCCTGTGAATTCATGGTAATTCGTTCTATACATGTAAGAACTCATGGGACGGTGATCGGAAGCCGTGAGTTCGAGTTATTCACTTGTAGCGGACTGTTTTGTGTTGCTATTGGGATGCATGTTTTACTACTGTTTTGTGGAGTTTTGGAGGAAGAAGGGTGTGGAGAAACACCATATAGATTTAGGGTTGTGGGCTGATAGTTCTTCGTAACATTTCCGGGTCGTTTGACACGACTACGGTGACCATCGTATGTATGAAGTGATTAGCTTGTGCGTGGACTGTTTTGGGAGGCTTAATATGATTATTATTGATGTTTTTTGGGCTTTTTGGTGATTTTTTTGAATTGTGTGAAGTCATATATATAGGGGAGGTACTGTCCGTTTCATCGTAAAATAGGTTGTGGTCGGTACGTAATAGTTATGACGCTTAAATGATAACGATAGTATCGTTTCTCTTATTGTAGACTAAGGAGTTGTGACAGTTGCATAGCTTGAGATTGGGGCAGTATATACAAGGTAT
>MCJB01049345.1:0-12478 GCA_002018475.1 Nicotiana obtusifolia
TTCTGCCTTCACCCTCTCGATATGCTTAGGGGTGATAGAGCTGATATAGTCCGAGACCAGTTCGCATCGACCGGGCACTGACGAGGTTTTCTCGACCTTAAAATCCGTACCAAAGTAACACGATGTAGGGACGAAAGCTTTCAATGGAGGCTCTGACGAAGATTCTACAACACGAACCGTCTCAGCCTCATCAACAGACTGAGCGGGAGAGTTCTGCCTTGTAGGAATTGATTTTGATGTCTTCGCCATTGACGTAGTAGAAGCAAAGGCTGAGAAAAATTGCAGAAAGCTCAAAGGGTCTTGGGAAGAAAGGGTTAAGGAAGAAGATGGTAAAAAATGGTAGAGTAAAAGTAAAGCTTTAAATGCACGGTGAAAGGAGGTATTTATACTTAGTCAAAGGCGGCGGCACCAAACACGAGGCATCAGAGCATTAAATGTACGCATTAAATGACTGCACGAAAAGACTGCAGCAGGTACAATGTTCTGTGATGATTGCTTATACTGACATCCGCGTACGTCATAAAGTTGCCGTCACGCCCTGGTTGCCGTCGAGAACAAGTTAGAAGAAGATTTTTGCCCACGTGTCGTGACTAATATGTACATCGGTCACTTGCTTCAAGGAGTCGGTGGACAAGAGTTCATATCGTTCATTATCCTTACTCTCTAATAAACGAGGGGACTATCTGTATTGGGTCGGATATATTTATATGAAATCAGGTCGGTTACAACCATGTGACATCGGGTCGGGCATAACCTGAGGGAGTCGGAACGGAGGCAGTATGAGGTCGAACTTTCCCGGTCCGAGATTGAGAGGTCGGGTATGACAGACGGAGTAACCGGGACAGAACGATCGATATAATTGACCGAGGAGTACTAAGAGATTGAGGACCGGCCTCGAACTGCATATCTCGCCACTCACCGGATATTTCGCCAACAGTTAATTGTTACAACCGTCATAGCCGTTATGTCGTGATTTGAGGGGATTCTATCCCGAATTTTAGGGGATTTATCTTGTAATTAGTTATTTACCTTATTTAGAACTCTAGTTTTAGCCTATAAGAGGCATACTTTGTACACCATTGAAAGACAGATTCTCTCATCTTAACATTTATTTTTCTAGTTGCCTGAGACTATTGACACAATTCATACGAAGTTTCCACCATTTTCTTATTGTTCATTTCAGTACACGGTCTTTATTTCTTCTTACATTTCAATTGAGTTTACCATATTATTATTTAGTATCAAAATAGTTTACGGATCCTTAGCACTACGAACAAATTCAATTGTTATCCGGTTTTAAGGGTAAACACATCTATTGTCCAGAGTCTAGACTTTGAGATCTCTACAATCATTTCCCCAATATTGCCAAGTTAAAATTTTGCAATCTCTGTTCACTTTACCTGTTCAGATTTCTTTTTTTTTTTTTTTTAATGCTGCAATCTCCGAATCTTAAATCCCCTCTTCAAGTAGGACTCAATATCTTTTTCCACTCTCCCAAATGAGATTTCTTCTCCTCTTTATCTTCCCATCTTTACCTTCCCACGGTAAGTACCGCACATTTGATGCAATCTGTCAGCTGTTTTACAGAGGTAGACTTCAGAAATATTCATAAGAGACAGAGACATATCACATGTCAAATGATCGAAGTATTTTACCTATACAAAATTAGTGCTTTCCATGTTTACCTTCACTTACAAGTCATTTTATTAGTTTGCTATTTCAAAACAATTTTTTATTTACTCGAGAAGGAGCAATATTTTCAATTATAATGTTAATGAAAATTATTGAGTATTTACTTTTTGAGAGGTAAAATGTTTAGTTTGATAATATTCTTTTTTTAGAAATTATGATTTTTAGTTATTTAAAAGTTAAGATATTATAGTTGATTTATATTTCATACTAACTTTAATATTGTTGCATTATTTATAATTTTAAAAACATGTTAGATATTTTTCTTATTCTTTTTAATTTTTTTGACTTTTTAATGTATTTTTATATTTTTTATTATTAATTATGAATTAAAAACTTTAAAGATTCGTGGGGCTTACGACCCTATGTCTCGAGACTTACGCCTCTTCCCGTATCAAATAAAATGCCCTGCACTGCTTTTTAAAATATGATTTTTCGGAATAAATATATAAAACTTTGACTGAAATTTCATCATCTTAGCCAAATAAAAAGTTCTAACTAAAATAATTGAGTACCAATTATATACTTTCGAGTCAAATGAGTAAACAACCTGGCTACACCTCTATTATTTTTTACCAAATAAAAACGGTATAGCTAAAATAATGAACTTGAAATTGTGTACTTCTTTCTATTTCTTTTTTAGATACAATGACTATTTATTTAACTATATATTTTTTTCCAATAACATCTATAAAAGATACTTGCTTAGAGCTCCATAAATTTTAGCTAAATAAATTTTCTTTAGCCAAAATAAAAAAGTTCAAACTATGCATTTTTTAATTATTTTAGATGCCGTGAAATTTATTTCAACGACATATTTTTTTTTTCCCGGCTAAGTTTTAGAAAAATAATTGAAATTTTATCATTTTTTGCCAAATAACTTTTTTAGCCTAAATAATGGAGTCTAGCCAAGTTTTATTATAGGAGTAACTTTTATCTGAAAAAGATTATATTAAAATTATCACATTTTGCAAAGTAAAAAAGATATTTTGTTATTAAAAAGTACCATATGGAGGAATCATTCACACGAAAGGCAAGGATGTGGTGCAATGGATTGGACTGCTCTTCCCTTAACTAGAGGTTTCAGATTGGAGTCCTGGGTATGAAAAAATCCTTGGTAGAGAGCATTTCCCCCCCGAATGGTGCCCTATGTAGCGTAAATTCGGATATAGTCAGGCTCCAATATGAATACCAAACACCGAATAGAAAACCAAAAAAAATTCACATGAAAGGCGCCTGCATACCTCTTTCCTGGGTGGAAATTGTCCAAGTAAGGTAACAACTGTCAAATAGCTAAGTTCATGGTGTAATTAAAACTATAAGTAATTTACGTAATAATCAATAACTCATGTCAAATTTAGGAGGGTTTTAAAGTATTCTGCCCTAAAACAAATAATTTAAGGGTATTTTTGGCCACTTGCTGTAAAATAATTTTATTAAAAGAGGAGAGATCTCCTTCGTTCCATGGCATACTTGATGGTTAATAGATTATTTGGCTAAGCTTTTAAAATTAATTTATTTATAAAAGTATTTTTTTTCAAAATTATTTTTTAAAAATGTATTTTAGTGAGAAACGATTTCTGTTTGGCTAATTAATCTAAAAAGCGCTTCAGAGTAGCAATTAGTTTTTGATTCATATTTTAAAAAAGCAGAAGTAATTTTTTCTGCTTTTGGGAAAAAGCTACAAATTCTAACTTCTTCCAAAAAAACAGAAGCAGAAACAGAAAATTAATTATTTTAAGACAAAAAAATCCTTACTATAAATTTATACTTTTCAAATTATCCTTCAATAATTTAATTTTTTTCTTTTTCCTTTTTGTTTCTACCATCTCTTTCTTCTTTACTTATTTTATTTCCATAGTATTTTTATTCTCCTTCTCCTATTCTTCTTTGAAATGTTCGCTCCATAATAGATTTCTTCTTTTACATAGGATTAGAAAGCAGATTTTTAGTTTATACTGAATGATTATATTTTGATGAATTCAAATCATTATGTAAACAATAAATAATACCGGATACCTAATATTATTGCTTTGGATAACTTTTATATTGATTAAAATCTTTAATATAAATTTTTGCTTTATATTTCAATTAAATAAAATAAAAAGTAATTAATTTTTTTTATAATAAATATTTAAATTCATTTCTCTCTTTTAAATAATATACTACTTGTAAACTCAATATGTACTGTCTTTTTTAGTAATTTGACACTCAAAAGTATTTTTTGACAAAATTTTCCAAACACAATTTGCTTATTAAAATACGTACCAAATGAATTGACCAAATACAAACCGTAATTTTTCGAAAGTACTTTTAAGCAAAAGCATTTCTTAAAATAAACAGTTTTTTCCAGCTTGGCCAAACTACTTCTACTCAAAAGTAAAAATTTTCCTTTTAGAAACTTGGCCAAATACCTTAATTTAAAAAAAACACACTTTTGGCAGAAAAAATACTTTTGACCAAAAGCTTAGCCAACAGTCTAGTGATGCTAGTATTAGTTATGATGAAACTATTTATTCTGTTATTATTTCTTATTGACTGTTTGGTATTCTATATTAATCTTGGGATAGTCAATTTTAATGCTTTATCCCGGGATAACTTATCTTGGGATTACTATACTACTATATGACATGTATAAGTTATTCCTATATTATTTTTAATCCTAAAATAATTAATTCTAAAATTAATAACCAAATAAAAGATAATATTAAATTTTATCCGCTTTATTTGTTTATCCATAGTACCAAAGGACCAAGTAAAATCTCAAAAGGGCTTCTCCAACAAATTTTTTTCTTTTGCTTCTCCAACAATTTTTTTTCACTGGTTCTCCAACAAATCACTTATCTAAAAGATTGTCTAAACGAACCATGTAGTGTGTATTAAATAGTAAGGCCCCACGTGTCCTAAGGCGCCTCCATTATTGAATGGATTGCTCTTTGAAGATTCATACCATCATCACATCACGCTTCTTCACTCTCTTCTGTACTTTCTCACTGTTTCTTCTTTCAGTGGGCCTCTTTTACTTCTCTCTATCTTCTTCCTCATCCCCGATCTGATCATTATCTTCTTTACCTGTCTCTTTCCACCCCCTTTGAATTTAATTGTATTTTAGGTATGACCCCTTTTAAATTTTCCTTGATTTGTTTCAGCTTTATTGTTAGATTTGTCATTATGTTATAACAAATCTTTTCAACATTTTCACCACCAACCTAATATATTGGTGTACTATAATGTATCAATCTTTTCTCACTTTTGGTCCTTTTCTTATCAAAGATTGCAACTTTACAACTTTTTTTTGTCTCTCCAGAAAGAGGGCCTTGCAGTAAAAAGATGATACACAACTTTTTGTACTTATCGTAAGAATTATGTGCCACTTTAGTGCTTTTGTCTTCTTTTGTTTCATTTTCATAATATGTCAATCTTGATGATTAAAGTTTTGATCTTTAGCAGTTTCCTATAGATCCATAAACTGACAATTTTTTTTCCCTTAAAAAAATAACTGTAAGAAAGCAGTATGGATAATGCATAAGTAAAGCAACAGTAGAAAACACAGCACATGAACTTGTAACTGCATATTTCTTACTTCAATTTCTTCAATTTCTTCAATTTGCTTTTTTTTTTTTTCACAGGCCATGATATGTATGTTGTGTGAAACCTTGTGGTAGCTTTGTAGATTGATGGGTGAATCCATTGTGCAAACTCCTGTTGTCAAGCACAAGGTACAATTTTTCTGTTCTTTGATCAGTTATAAGTGGTCTATTTTTATAATTTTTGTTTCAAATAATGTGTCTTTGAGCATGCTATATTTGTTGATAACTATTGATTCAATTATCCTGTAAGGGGAGCCTTTGCGTCACTAGTAAAGTTGCTGCCATGTGACTAGGAGGTCTCGGTTCCAGCTGTGGGAAATAGCCTCTCGCATAAATGCAGGCTAAGGCTGCGTACAATAGACCCTTGTGGTCCGGCCTTTCTCGGACCCGCGCATAGTGGGAACTTAGTGCACCGGGTTGTCCTTTATTGTTTCAATTATCCTCTTAGATCTTCTTTTAAGCCCTAGTGAGTTGTCATTGTTATTCTTGTTTGAGTTTATTGATAAAGAATGGATTTGTGTTATAATGAGCAGATGGGTGAGTCAGCTGTATCTGGTCCTAGGCTTGAAGTATCAGTTTCTTTTGGAAGGTTTGAGAATGATGCACTTTCTTGGGAGAAATGGTCATCTTTCTCCCCTAATAAGTATCTTGAAGAAGTTGAAAAGTGTTCGACACCTGGATCAGTAGCTCAGAAGAAGGCGTATTTCGAAGCACATTACAAGAAGATTGCTGCTAAGAAGTTGGAGCAATTAGAGGAGGAAACACAACAAGTAGAAAAAGAAGTGGAACCTCAGGTTTCTGATGGTGATTTCAGTTCATCCAATGGTGAGCAGCAAATGTCAGCGAAAGATTTGAAGACTAGTGATGAAGTTGATGAGCCAAAGGAGGATACTACTGTTGATGTGGAGCGTGATAACTTATTAGTTGCCAATGCTAAGGAACTAACTATCTCAGGAATTGATGAGTCAAAGGAGGATATTTCTGTTGATGTAGAGTGTGATAGCTCATTTGTTACTGAAGTTAAGGAAGGAACTATATCGGGAATCGATGAATCAAAGGAGGATATTTCTGTTGATGTGGAATGTGATAGCTTATTGGTTACTAAACCTAAGGAAGGAACTATCTTGGGAACATGTGATCATGAAGAACTTCATAAGGTTGAAGAACGGAATCCTGATAAAGGATGTCAAGATAGTGTAGTAGAGACTCCACAAGCGGATACTAAAGCACAAAAATCCTCTATTAAGAAAAGCAAGACCCCTAGCGCAAACGTAAAGAATGTGCCTCGTAAGGTGATATGTTGGAACTTTTCTGGCTATTGGTACTTCAAGTTATCTTATTGAGCCGAATTCCTATTTTCCTGTTCTTTTCTATTATCTCCTTCCTGTTATTTATGGAAGTGTTGCTTGTTCATTTTCAGGTACACACTGCGGAGGATCGGGTACCCGCTGGAACAAAGAAGAAACTGACATCACCTGTGACAAAATCCTCAAGAATTTCCACTCCAACATCTAAGCAAGCATCAACTTCTAAGGTTATTACTCCATCTCAACCATCAGTGAAGAAGGTGAGTGGAACGCCAACTCAAAGAAGTAATAATACTCCTTTGGCACAATGCAAGAAAGTTGTTCCTGGGTCAGTTGCGTCGTCGCCTTCTCAATCGTCAAACAAAAAGTTGAATGGTGCAACACTTTCTCAATCCTCGAACAAAAAGTTGAACGGTGCAGCAATGCAAAGGAGTAAAAATTCTCCTGTACTAGAGAACAAGAGAGTAGCTCTGACATCATTACACATGTCTCTGAGTTTGAGTTCCCCAAATTCTACAGCTTCTAATACTACAATGAGAAAATCTTTAATCATGGAGAAGATGGGGGATAAGGATATTGTAAAACGAGCATTTAGGGCTTTCCAGAACAGTTTTAGCCAAGGAAGATCTACCGGAGATATGACATATGGTGGACAAGACCAGGTTCAACATTCAAACATATTTTTTTTCATGTAGAAT
Organism: Nicotiana obtusifolia; assembly: GCA_002018475.1. Classification (NCBI taxonomy): domain Eukaryota; kingdom Viridiplantae; phylum Streptophyta; class Magnoliopsida; order Solanales; family Solanaceae; genus Nicotiana; species Nicotiana obtusifolia. Next base: position 7,285 of record MCJB01049345.1, read on the forward strand.
GCCTTAATGTTTCACCAAGTATTTAGCTGTTGGTTTCCATTTGTTTGGTTAGGTGTTGTCAAAGGAATCCGAGCAGAAAATTTCAATATCTCTGACTCCTCAGAAGGAGAGTGAAAGGTAATTCAATTGCTTCTTTGACTAGCTTGTATAGGTAACACATACTGGTTTCTTTCGACTGCCTACCTACAAATTGTTTAGCATAATTATTCTATTGTATATGAGTCATATGCAAATTAACTGAGTGGCCTCAGAATTTTTCTTTAGGCAAATTGGCATATGTATCGGGCTCCAATCTTATCTTAAAAAGGGTTTTGCACTTCTTTTCTGGAGGGATCCTGGGGAGGGATGCATTTATACCGCAATTGGGGTTTCCTGTGCCAAACGAATGATGCGGCACACTCCTTACAATAAAATGAACGATGAAGAAGACCTGCTTTTGTTGGCCCTGAGACTGAAGATTTTGTTTCTGTACAAGTTTTGTGTCCAGTGATTGATTAGATTAGCTGACTTGCTACAAAAGTGATGTAGGAGGAAATGTGTTAGTGTTTGCATTGCATATATATTTTGTTCTTTCCATCATCTGTGCTTTTCTTCACTAAAACGCGCGATTTAATTGTGTTTTGCGCTTAAAGCCCCAGCTGGCACTTGTTGGTTTTTACTTGCCTCTGATAACACTGCTATGACAACATCTCCATTTGGAAAAACTTAGCTGAAGGCAAGAATTCTATGAATTTCATTTTATTCTATTATTTTGCCAGATGATGAGTGTACCTTGACGTAATCAGTTTTTGTTGCCAATCAATTAGTGAACTCAGATCTTAAACATGCATATAACTATTTTATCCAATGACAGATTAAGGAAGACGCCGAATAAGGAACTCACTCTTAAAGGCCAGCCAAGGACTTGTTCGACCTCTTTGTCATCAGGGTAAGATCTCAGAGATTGTTTTGGGATCTTTCCAATTATAGTCAATGCTTTCTGTTATTTCTTAAATTTTAAGGGAAGCTGCCGGAGTTTTTTTTTTTTTTTTAAAATTTATTTATTGCAACAGTGGATTCCGTTGAATTTTTTTTCTTTTTCCTTTTTAACCATTTGAAACATTTCATCAGTACTGCCCCCTGCCGCTTAGGGCAGGGGTTATGCTTTCTTAAATTCATAGTGTCTGTTGAACCATACTCAATGAGGGATCCCTGGGAACTTGTTTATCTTATTTATTTTAAAAACTTTCATCTCCTCCTCTCTGTCCCCTCCCCCAGACAAACAGAGAGTAGTTCGAATAAGGTTATAGATGGAGTCCTCATTCTATTTTGAGGGATCTACCTTCACGATCAAGTTTTTCATCTCTTTAGCTTATTATTGTGTATTACATTTTCCCGTCTAGTATGGTCCTTTGGACAATATTGTGAAATTGCTTAACCTGACTGCAGGAGTAAGTCTGTAGAAAGAATTTCCATCAGTTATTTTTCAACTATGCTTTTATGACCCTGTGGTACTTATTAACTGAAAGTTGTTGAACAAAAATTTCATTCAACGCTCCCTTTGGATCCTGCTCTACAAACCCTTCAATTAATAAATCTTGGCAACTCTCCCAGTAACTTTCCAAACACAGTTCTGTAAAACTTCTAGCCCTAGGTAGAGAGAATTCAACACATACATTCGCATAGTTATAACAGCCTCAGTTACGTCCAATCCCACTAATCAGTTTGAGTTGCAATGCATTTGGAGCAGGGCAATTAAAGATGGTGGCATGGAGAAGAAAAAGGTGAATCCTATCAGAGCGTCTACTGGCTCGCGAACTGATAGATCAGCTGGTAAATGGAAAGAGGTATTACAACATCTGACCTTCATGTTTTTGGTTCTGATTTCTGTAATCTAATTTAGTTGACCTACTTTCCACTTTTATCTTTTGTCTCAGTTTTTTTGCTTTACCATTTTCCCTTAAAAAATAAAGTTCTGCCTCTCAAGTACTCTTAAGAGATATGCAACAGCCTTCCCTCATATTGTAAGATAAATTTAGCATTGATGTGATTTATCCGAAAGAAGCTATTCATTTTCTTTCTTTAGGAGTTACTCCCTCTATCCCATCGTATGTGGTGCACTTTTCTTTTCAGTCAATCCCATAAAGAACGATACATATATATATATGTAATATATATATATATATATATATATATATATATATTTAAAAACAATTTAACTTTAAACTTCCTATGTTATCTTTAATGAGATGATTTATAGCCACACAAATGTTTTGTGGCTTCTTTTAGACCAAAAATTTCACGTCTTTCTTTCTTAAACTCTGCGCAGTCAAATACTTTCATGTAAAATGGGGTAGAGAGATATCTTTACTTTTAGTATTATAATATGTAAAATCATCTTTCTTATGGTTTCCATCAGTGAAATTTTTCCTATAACTTAAGTAGTAAAACGGAATTACTTAATTACAATTAAGGGAAAGTATATACTGAAATATAAACAAAAAACGAAAAAAGTATATACTGAATTATCTGGTTTATGTATTTGCTTTGGAATGATTAAAAATCTGATTTTAATATCAATTTTGGTCTTTCAAAATATGCATGCAAACCGCTAAAGTACTGGAGGTTTGAAAGAAATCTGCAAGCTAGTAAAAGCATTTCCCAGCCAACCGTTTGACAAATCTCATCTCCAATGCTATTTGTTTTAAGCAACAAAACCTGCATGAAATTTCCCAGTCAACCGTTTGTGTTGGAGAGTGCTTTACACCTTCACTATTCGAATTTATAATTATCAATAATTTTGCTGAGCGTTCTAATATGCAGGAGGTTACCAAAGCGAAGATCAAACGGCTGGGTCAAATAGGTGAAATCTGAAAGTACACATCTCCAAATGGGTGAAAACACGAAATTCGGTATTAGCATGGTGGTATTTTGTTGAGGAAATGGACTACTGAACGAGTCATGCAGGCAAGATTTTGGGAACTGCTTTTCAAGAACTTCTTATGCAAGAAGAGCCAGTCATCTCTTGAAACTGCTGGCTCAGCTGCTTATTCTCGTATTGATCTGGTGTATTAACACTATGCTGAACTCCTGAAACTATCCTCTTGTTCTCTTTGACCGTTAAACCTCCTGTCTAGTCAGGTCATTTAGGTTTTATTTTCTTATATTATATAGCATTAGATCTGGTCTCCCTTATGTGTAAAAATGTATAAGCAGAAAGTGATTTCCATGGTTGAAGGTTCCATTCTAGTATCGAAGTTATTGTATGATGGGGTAAAATCTGGTCCATGTCCAAAGTTGATCTTATATGGTGTCAAAGTAGTGTAAACATTTGGATTCAATGCCTGTTTCATGAGAGCTAGCTTGAAAATATAGCACCTCTTTTTCATGTGGGCTTATGCCAGGGGTGGAGCAACAGTTCTACTTACGGCTTCTCTAGGTTAAGCTTTAGATTCTGTATTTGTGTTAAAAATTTATTTATTTAATATGTATGAATAATTTATCTAAAGTTCAGTAACTTGTCTTTTCCAGAATTTAAAATTCATAAACAGCTCCGTCTTCGGTTTAAGCTAAGTGTTTAATTCAAGAAAGTTGTGGGAAATATGGTTCACTTTTTACAGACTTATTTAGTGTTACCCAAGCTGAGCTGCGCATAGGCCCAATAAAGAATTGTCCTTTTGCTCGCTTTAAGAGTAGTAAAGAAGAATTAATCGAATTAGACGTCACCTAAGCACTTAATTTGAAAATAGCCGATTGAGGTATAAAATATGTATAATTTATGTATTATATGTGTATAATTATGTATAATTATTACTCTAAGCACTTAAATTAAAAATAATCGATTGCAGTATAAAATATGTATAATTTATGTATTATATGTGTATAATTATGTATAATCATTACATATGACTAGAAAAAAGTGAATAATAAATATCACTAGCTATTTGTGTAAAGATCCCTTGAGTAAACATAATCGGCAGTAAATGCACAATAAGAAGTCTCCTCGGCCCAAACAATATTCAATACATCAGAAACAATCTTTAAAAGAGATCAGCGAAAACCTCTAAAGAGATCTCCCAAATGAAGAAAAGACCACAAAGGCACATTAGCGGTAGAAATTGTGAAAATGTAGGAGTAGCCAGTTTTTCGACTGATAATTAAAAAATAGCCAGCATTTGTAAAGTATTGAAAAATAGCTACTATTTTGCTGAAATATGGAAAGTTCCATCATAATATACTAGATTATGAAATTCCTGCATATAAACTTTCAGCATATTATGTTAGAATTCTAGCACGCAGAAAGTTCAAGCATAAAATAGTCATTTATGGAGGTCTTGCGTCTAAACTTCCAATATATTATGCTGGAACTCCAGCACATTATGCTAGAATATTATATGTAAAAAATTCGAACTCCACCATATTATGCTAGAATTTTCCGGATTTTTAAGAGTGTTTTTGTTCAGATTTCATCTTTACATGAAAAAGTGATTAAATTTCGATTACTTTTGAAACTGTGATTATTTTTCAACTACCAGTTGCAAATATGGCTATTTCCAATTCTTTCAAGTAGTAATTTAGCCAAAAAGAACATCTCTTTCAATTCACAAAACAAAAAGGAACATCTCAGTGCACAAAACGCAGAGTTCGAGGAAGGACCGCACCTTACGGGAGTGTGATGTAAACAGCCTATCCTTAACACAAGCGTCAATCACTGATTCCACAACTCGAACCGTAACTCATAGACATTTTACTGTTGCTCCTGCCCTTCCATTCAGAAAACAATGGTGTACAATTGCAACTTTACACAGCTTTCTCATATGAGTCGGAAAACAATGGTGGAAATTTGCTACTATGCGCAGCTTTCTAATATGAGAACGCTTCTCAGTTTCAATAATTAATACACATAAATTCTAGCTTCAATCTTTTCCACAAAATTAAAGGGAGAAAGATGAAAGATGAAAAAAAATTATTGTTCTGTTCTGATTAGTCAGAGGCAATAAATCAGGCGAGAGAAGCCAAAGAATCCGCAATTAACTTGTACTCTATGTTTCTTACATCTTTTCTTCCCCTGGTGGGACTTCAATTAACTTGATTTTCGATACTACGAATAGCCGTATGCAACTTGGAATTTAAGGACAACAAAGATCATGGCATAAATAATAGTAATAATCTCGAAAAAAATAGAAAAACGCCAAAATAATATCTACACCTAAAA
>MCJB01049345.1:12500-41023 GCA_002018475.1 Nicotiana obtusifolia
AGGACATAATAAACCTAATAAAATGAAACTGACCAGACTTCCTTTGTACAACAGTTAAATCTAGAGTAGGTAGTGCCAGAATAACTACGATATATATTTTTAGAGTCCAGAGTAAAGCTGGCATGAAGACCCATAGCAGCACTCAGTTGTTCAGGATTGGAGAACAGTACATGGCGCTTTACACTTCTGTTAGAACCTATGCTAATACGGCCTGATCATCCCTTCCTGGGTTTCTTTCTTCAGACGGAATAAATTCGTTGTTCTGTAGTGCTTCAGACGGAAGCAACTCATTGTTCTGCAATGGCTCAGACGGAAGCAATGCATTGTTCTGTTCTGGTTCAGATGGAAGCAATTCATTGTTCTGTTCTGGTATAGACGCAAGCAATTCATTGTTCTGTTCTAGTTCAGACGGAAGCAACTCAATTTTCTGTTCTGGTTCAGACGGAAGCAATTCATTGTAGCGTTCTGGTTCAGACATAAGCAAGTCGTTCTGTTCTGGTTCAGACATCAGCGAGTCATTCTTCTGTTCTGGTTCAGATGGAAGCGACTCAATTTTGAGTTCTGGTTCAGACATACGCAATTCGCTGTTCTGTTCTGGTTCAAACGGAACCAATTCATTGTTGAGTTCTGGTTCAGACATAAGCAAGTTGTTCTGCTCTGGTTCAGACGGAAGCAAGTCATTCTTCTGTTCTGGTTCAGACATAAGCAACTCATTGTTCTGTTCTGGTTCAGAGGGAAGCAATTCCTTGTATGGTTCAGACATAAGCAATTCATTGTTCTGTTCGGATTCAGAGGGAAGCAATTCATTGTTCTGTTCTGGACTTCCTTTTGTCACATCAAAAGCTAATTGTATTGATCGCCATGCTTTGTGGTAACTAATGTTCAGCCCAAATCTCTTTCTCATTTCTTCCTTCACAAAATTTGGTGTCATCTCTGTTTCATATTCAGGTAGAAGCTCACGGATGTAATCGGATATGACCCTTGATGTTGCGTGCCGTTGTTGGTCAGGCTGAAGCACATCAGCAGAGCAACTATGGTCTTCTACATACTTCGAAATCTTGAATAATGCAGAATCACGGACCCGTGAAGCATGCAAATACCAACTGCAATTGTCATCATAACACTTCAGGTAATACCTTTTTTTGGTCGATCTGACGGTCTTGAATTTGAAGTGGTATTTAATTGCACTATTTGTGAAACATTTCTTCAAACTTTCTTTGTTCTCAAACAGCGATCCAACAGCTATTTCATCCAATGAAGCATTTCCTCTCAAAACCACAGATGGAAAATCATTTCTTTTACTCCTCGACCTTTTTCTTTTTTTTATTACTTTTCTGGGTAGGGACCTTTTTCTTAGTTTCATACCATGCGTCGATTGTACCGTGTCCACAGATTTTTCTTTTGTTGCCAGAGATTCAAACTCCGTTATTGGCTCAACGGGTATCAATGTCTCATCTCTGTCAATCTGCATTTCCTCGTGTTGTACAATATTGACTTCTTCAGTTTTTGAATACCTTGCTGACAAAGAGTTCCTTTCCGCAATATCAACAATGAAACGGGAAGTCTTGAAATTTGGATCATTTTTCAGCAAGTAGATGCAAGTAGTAACTTCCTCGTCATTTGTCACTAGCATCCCTTTGCTTGTTTCTAGATTCGTGTCAAACCAAATAGTTGGTTGAACCTCGCCCCTTTTCAGTTTCAGGACCTGAAAAATCTTTTCGACAAGATCTTCAAACGTTATTCCATCATTCACAAGAATTAATTTGATCTCATGATACAAATACTTGTTATCTTTAGTCCATTTTCCATTGTAAGCAATATAGATGCAAACCCTATCCATCCTGCATCAATTGAAACAAAGGCATTAGACATACATCGAAAGAATATGAATTCTTCAGCGAAAAATTTGGCCAAGCAGGAACAAAATTATCAATGCAGATATTCAAATCAGTATTCTCTTTAGACCAGTGGTCTAAACCTTGAAAAACAAAAAAAAGGCAGATATTCATATCAGTAGGAACATAAATGCTATGTGATCTTTGCAGTTTGCACGCCTTCAATGTTTATTGAAAGATAATAGAGAACATAGTGTGCGACAAAGAAGTGAAGAAAGCAAGAAAGGCAGAAAAGTTTATCCTAATGGGCTAAAGTTTTAAAATTACGAAAGCATATATTAAAATCGGCAGTAACATTAGGTAGGATCTTTTTATTGATGAGAAAAAATTGTCAGGCATTAATTTTGTCGCAAGAGCATTGCAATGGATTTCTTACTTCAGGTCCTGAGCTACTACTTGCATCTACTTGCTGAAAAATGATCCAAATTTCAAAAGAAACAGAAAAACGAAAAAAATGAAAATTTAATCAAAAGATAGGTAAAAGAGCGAACCAAAAAGAGAAGAATGAAGGGAAAAAAAGAAACAGAAATGAAAGATAGGGCATAGAATTTCAATTGAAACAAAAAAGAAAGATCCGGCATAGAAAACTAAGAAAAAAATTAGAAAAATGGCCTTCATAATTGAAAGATAGGGCGTGGATTCGATCCCTAGACCTAGAGGGCAAAGGTGAGCCGCCGCTGCATCAAGTGCTCTTTTGAGCATGGGTTCCCTCATGAAAATTTAAGTATTTTACCAGAAAAATATCAATGCAATACACAGCCTATTGAGGGGTGCATGGGTTCACGTGCCCCAAACTCCTCCACGTGGATCCGCCCCTAGGGCAGGTGCTTCGCTTTGCATGCTTGGGGTCTCGTTCGCGGAAGCTTGGTGTTCGGAAGGTGGACTGCCTTTGCGTTCGCGGGCGGACCGTGTTCGCGTAGGCCAGCTCGTCGCATTCGCGAGGGGGGACTTTACGTTCATGAAAAGGAGCAGCGGCCGGGGGGTTTTGGCCTTCGCGATAGCGAAGGGTGTGTCGTGATCTTGATGCATATTCACTGGGCAAAATATTTAAGTTGTGATTTCAGGACTTTTATCCACATATTAATATTTTGAGCTCTAGACTTCGAGAGTGGAAGATTTTGAAGAGCAATTTCATTACACCATTGGAGGCAAGCAATTTTCACTTGGATTTAGCATTATATCTTAACTTCCCCATCGATTTCTACACCTAAAACATGGATTTTTAAAAGGAAAATTTGAGGTTTTTGTTGACAACTTAAGAAGGTGTATTTTGGAAATTTGAAGGACGATTTGGACTTGGTTTTGGAATTTAATTACATATTTGGACTCGTATGATTATGGGTAGTCGGGATCTACCCCATGAATCAGATTTTGACTATGTGGGCCCGGATTTGACTTTTGAAAATTTGATTAAAAAAATCAAACTTTATTGTTTGGAATTGATTATTATGGCTTTATTTGACATTATTGAGTTGCATTTGACTAGCTTCAACTCGTTTGGAGGTTGATTTGAGGGGGAAGGCTATTTCGAAAGGTTGAAGACTACCAGGCGAAGGTAAGTCTCTTGGCTAACCTTGTTAAGAGGGAAACCTCTAGGATTTGATTCGATTGTTATGTGTTTAAGGTATTGGGGATGGTGTATATATGGGGTGGCGAGCGTATATGCACTTACCAAGTTTACATCATGACCGGGATAGAATTGGCATACTTTATGCCTTGTTTTAATTATGTGCTCATTTTGATTAGTATGTTCGCTCTCTTATTCAAGTTAGAGATCATGCCTAAGTTTATGATTATTTATGAAAGCATGGGAACTTATTCTTGATATGTTGAATTGCTTGAATCATCCGTAATCACATAGAAATTCCATGAGCGCCTATCCATATGATTTCTATTAAGTCCTTGTACATCTTTTATCCATAATTCTTGAGCATATGCATACATTTAGTATATGGATACTTGATTTGGATTGAGAATTTTGGCACGAAAGATAACGTGTGCAGATGAAATATAGTTATGACACACATGACATGATGACTGGATATTTGATTATATCCGAGCTATCAAGCTCCTTTTTTCGCTTGGATAAGGATCCGTTCCTCTAGAGTCAGGTGATTACCCATGTTACTTTGGGTCCTGTGAGCGTGGATGATACATGGATTATTTATCGGATCAATGCATGAATTTTGTATCGTAATATGGTGATACATGGATTGTGTATCGTGGTACATGGATCTTATACTGGTTTGAGCATGCATAGATATTCTCGACTTAATTCAAAAGCATTCATTTACATGCTAATTGTTACATGACATCTATATATGCTAGTTGGGAGCCTCGACTCCTCTGATTGAAGTATGTCTTCTTCAAATGCTATAGCTGAGCAGCATTATGATTATTTCTTGAATTGAAAAGCATGTTTTATACCTTTCAACTGTTGATATCTTCGATTCTTGTTATTCATGAGATCACTTGTTATTTCAATTCAAAGCTTTGTTATTTATATCTATGTTGTAAGTATCTTGATGTCTATAGCCTCGTCACTACTTCTTTGAGGTTAGACTATACCTATTGAGTACGGATTGTGGTATACTCATACTACACTTCTGCATATCTTTTGTGCAGATCCTCAGGTAGGTGCTAGCATAACTTTTTGATTAAGCGTAGGTGTTCATACGGAGACTTAGGGTGAGCTGCACTCCATGGATTCATATTACCGTGCACTAGTCTCTGTTCTTAACCATTTTCTGTCGACACTATCATTTCTAACAGCTTTGTTCATGTATTCACACTTGTACTTATTCAATACTAGCTCATGCACTTGTGCCACCTAGTCTTGGAGGATGTACTGCATTAGCCGCGTTTAGGCCGTCTTGTAACTGTATCAAATTTTTTTACTGTTTTGCGGCTATCATTGTCTTTATTTATAATATGACTCTATTAATTAAAGGAATCTGACTATATTTTTGTGGATTTTGCTTAGCAAGTACGGCTGGGCGCCATCACGGCCTAAGGTAGAATTTTGGATCGTGACATTTGTGAAGTATGAGACATCTTCATATTTGTTGTACTTAAGGCTTTCTTCACTATCTCCATTACTCCTCAAGAATTTTCTTCTCTATTTCATTTACCTAAATATTGTATTTGGTTAATAATAGTGTTGTTTCAACGCTTAAAGCGCAAAGCGAGGCGGCCACAGTGTCGCTTTTATGCTGTGAAGCATGAAAGGTAAGTTGAAGCGTGCGCTTCTGCCAAAAAGGCAAGAAGCGCGACTGAATCGAGAAGCGATTGTAGCGAGCGCTTCAGTCTTTTAAGTGACTGCCAACGTTAAAAATAAAAAAGATGTGTCTTTTTTCAAAACATCATCGAGCAACAGAGCAAAGTAGCGACTAGGGTTCCCATTTTCAGCACTTTTCAAGTTCAAGTTCATCAAGTTCAAGCCTAGGTATGTGATTTCCTCCTCCTCTTCTTCTTCTTCAGTCTTTTCTTTTCACTGTTTCAGCGCTTAAAATAGAGGCAAAATGCTGCCAAATTTTTTTTCCTCTAGTTCTTCTTCTTTTTCTCATTCTCTTCTTCTTCTTCTTTTTATTTTCGTTTCAAACTTTCAGTCCTTAAAATTGTAGCGAAATGATGCCCAAATTTTTTTTCTTCAGTTCATCATCTTTTGTTCTTATTGCCAATTTTTTTTTGTGTGTAGATTCTTAAGTTGTTCTTTTAATGGCACCAAAAGAAGATATGCAGTATTTATTTTAGTATTTTTTTAGTTCCGCTTCACTTCAAAAAAGCGAGCGCTTTGCTTCTCGTTTCACACTTTAAGCGAAAAGGGGCTTGTCACTTTTCCTCGCTTCATGCTCTTCACAACACTGCACTGGTTGATAAACTATGTACACTTTATTTCCTGATAACTGATTATTATGACTTAAGAAAAAGGCTAAAAAATTGCTCCTACTACACAAGAAGATATAATTGAGCATCTGTTTTCAAACAGAGTGCATTCATAACGACGAGTTTAAGGCTACTTATTCATTCTCCTTTAGCTGTTCATCTGTTCTAACAGTGTCAACAGCTATCTGCATAGGATATATTAATTCAATTCAAAAGGCGCAAATCTTAAGACACATGCTTGAAAATACACGTTACATATTGTCTAGATAAATTAAGCATGACAAATTTCTTATAAATCTTTAAAACAAAATCTAAAAGTACAATTTTCTAATCTTTTAGGGATAGCATTAGCTTTTAAACTACTTAATCTTAACAAACAAAACACACTAAGGGGTCGTTCCGTTCGAAAGCATAAGGATCAGTAAAGCAAAGATTAAGATTATTGGAAAATTATGAACAAAACCCTAGATAAGAAAGAGGGTGCATACAACTATTTAAATAAACCAAAACCCTAATTTCATCGTCTTCACAGGAAAAAAATCAATGCACCAAAAAAAATACTATCAAACACAAACAAAAAGAAGTATAGAAATCTCTGATAGATGAGAGCAGAAGATGAACCAAAAATAAAAAATAAGAGTACGAAGGTGCGTGTGGGAAAATCCTGAAAAGAAAAGAAGAAAAAGGAGTACTTACCGGTAACAAAGTATTCGAGCAGTGGCTGATTAGCAGAAGAAAATTTGGGGAAACATTCGGCGAGAGAGACAGAGAATAAGGCTCTGAAATTTTCTAGGGTATACACTCTTGTATTTTGAGTCAATTGCGGGTACACCCTTGTACTTTAAAATAAAACAGTTATACCCCTTATACTTTTAAAGTTTACACAAGTATTTATATCTATATCTAAAGGGTGAAAATCATATACATCCCTTAAGTTTATTTTAAAAATTAAACTCATCCTTTGTTAATGAACAACTATCATTTTCCTCCTTAAATCCTACGCAATATCTATTTTACCCTTTTAATTTCTCATATATATAATACCTTTTTATATAAGCTAGATATTTTATTTTTATGTAGGCAGTTATTTATATTTAAATAATATTATATCTTATTACATAATTTACTTTAAGTACATTAACATTATAAATAGAATAATCATGTGATGATTTTATTTTTAAATCTATTGTTATATTTTATGATCATTATTGTAATGTTACATATATTAAGTATGTATATAATGCATGTGTGTGTGTGTGTGTGATTTCAAGTTTTAATTTTTCTTTTATTCTCCATTGCATATATAGATTTTTCAGATTTGATTTTTATTAATAGAAATCTTTTACAATTATAGCAAAAATTTTATTTAAAATATAAAAAGATGAATTTTAAGAATTTATTACAAAACATACTTATATTTTTCACCCATTATGTTTATCATGCATTATATAATCTATAAAATTCTCACTCTCTCTTATTCTTATTTTTATAGATAGATTGGGTTTGGATAGAAGTGCTGAAACTCAAAATAATAAGATGATATGTTTGGGAAAAAAGTGCTGAAAAACATCTTTTTTGTTAGGATGACTGAAATGTCCTTAAAAGTTGTTAACACAAGTGAACTTATTATTGTAATATTATTAATTCTAAATTAAATCAAATACCATTTAACTTGTGTCTTAAATTTATTAATTAATTAGATAAGATTATTTAAATAAATATAGAAATTATTTATTTAAATAGTATGAAAATCGAAGAGAATCTAGGCGTTTAACCTTGCTTTTGTAAAATATGTAATTGGACGTTTTTGTTGTTAGCGGGATATCCATCTACTATTCGTAGTTAACAAACTTGGTTTATCGTCTTCTTTTTAATGTCCTAATGGCTTCGAAAAAACGCATCAACATTAAAAGGATTTTACTTCACTAAAGACCACGCCAAGTATCATGTACTTAGAAAGACTCAAGCATGAGTGTGAAGAATATCAAATAAACAAAACAAAGTTCTAATCATTTCTGCCAAATACCACACACTCAGAACAAAGCATATATATATATATATATATATATATTTTTGCTAAATGTAATTTGTATCATGACCAGCAACAAGAGAATTCTGTAGAACAAAGGCGAAGTTCCTAGTTGTTGGAAAAGAAATAATAACTATGCAAACCTGCTTCGAGGAACAATGGCGGAGAGGAGGAAGAAAAAGGAGGTGGATTAGGGCTTTTGAGGGAATGGCATTTTGTGGTTATTAAGAAGTGTAAGGGATAGATGGATAAATTATTTGGTCAAACAAAAGAAGTTGTACCCTAACTTATTACTTTTGTCTTGTCTCGGTTTAAAATACACTTGATTTTTAAGCATTTTTTGGTGTTTGTCAAACACATAAACAAATTAAAAAATACTTTTAAGTTGGTTTGATTAATTTTTAAGCCAATCCAAACACCATATATACTAAAACACATGGAAATACTTAGTAACATGTTATTCGCCTTTTTTGCCTTTTAAAATAGACAAAATAATTATTTAATTATTTTTCTAATTTTAAGACTTTAAAATCAACTAAAAGTTTTTTATTAAATTTTTCCTTTTGAACTAGGTAGGGAGGGACTTTAAAATCGATTAAAATTTTTAAGATTTTCTTATATAAAGCCCATAAATATTAGAGTTGTATCGAACTATTCCTATAAGATTCTTTATTATGCAAAACGTGGGTTAGCAAAATTCTGTAGGAGTCAGACACACAATGGATTCTGAAAACATAAAGATTCAAAACATATGATTTTTCTTACTGTATGAAAAATCGAATTCTTATTGGAAAAAATTATAATTATTGTCAAATATTTAAAAATTGGAATGAGCTAATATTTAGAATTTAAATTAATAAAGAACTAAGTTATTTTTTTAATGTTGAGAACAAATAATTAAGTCGTTGAAATAACTAATTAACAAATGAATCCAATTCAATTATTTTACAAATTTATCATATAAGAAAAAATATTTGTTAAACTGACAAAACACTTAAAGTACATAAAATTTATTTTTGTAAGAAGAGTATCGACAGCGAAATAAATCATAAAATATAGTAAAATTAATTATAGTATAAGATTCAAATCGATACAAAATACAAATTAAAGCAATAAGGTAAAATTGTAAAAGACAGCTAGATTATAAATGAGTTGTCATTTGTTTCTTTTTTGCATTAAGTCCAACAAATAAAAACGCCTCGCTATAATTTTATACTAAGTTTTTTGTTGTAAAATATTAGTTTAATATTACTCATGCTGTAAATATTACATTGTAACTATCAAACTTTTAGAAGAATTAACCCAAAAGCTGCCAACCCAACCACTTAAACTAAAAATAGTCGGTTGTACATGTATAATTTATGTATTATATGTGCAATAATTATGTATAATCAATGTAAATCTATGTATATGGCTAAAAAAAGTAAACAGTGAATATCATCGGCTATTTGGATAAAGATCCCGAATTTTTAGAAGGTATAATGTCAACTTTTTCATTCGCAAATTTTTAAAAGACAAAAAATTAAATTTTTAAGTTTTGTATCTGACAATTTTTTAAAAAGTTGTGATAAAAGTATTTTTATATTTTATTTTCAGTATTAGGTCACATAAGTAATAACAATTTTCACAAGTTTTGACATAAGTCCGGATAAATCACAATAAGACATCTAAATAAAATTTCTTCATTTGTTTAACTAACTAAATGAAAATAATATTTATTATCTTAAAAAATTTCTTAAATTTTATTTTATATCAAACAAATTATCTAATAATATATATGTAATATTTAAAATTTGTTTATCCATTGATATAAGTATACGCGCTAATACTAGAATTATACTAAAAGCACGAAAGCTTTTAGTGAAATTTTATTCGCCTTTCAAAACATATTTTATAATGGACTGTAATCTTTTTTTTTCTTCTTAAATTTTAGGACTTTAACATCATCTAAATTTTTGCTTATTAAATCGTTCCCTATTTGAATTAGATAAAAAAAATCATAATAATTTATCTCAATTTCTTTTATCCTTCAAATTCCAATGCCTTTGAGCCTTATTTGAAAGGACAAATAATTTTGTTGAAAATCTCTATTTATATATTCTGAGTAAAAAGGAGAATATATATTTTTGGAACATGTATCTTTGAAAATTAGTACTAAATAGGAAAAGAAAACACTTATTTAATAGGATACACTCTACTTATTAGGAAAAATTTTCTTGCAATTTATACATGTAAGCTATATGTATTTTAAAAAGATATAAGTATGATTTTTTAAATTTTATTTTTCTTATTAAATATTTAATTTCAAATTATTTCAAATTTATTTGGTTAGATGAAGTTCTTTTGCCGAGGATTTCCAAATACAAGGGATTTGAACACTTCTAAAAATAGGGATAACATTATTATATTTATCTAGGATTAATGGCATAGGTGATACAAAATATATTTGATTTTAAAGTACAATGGAATAACTGCATATGTGTGTTTAATGTAATTTATCCTACTTAAGTGCAACATGTATCTTCATAGGAAGGTGGCTTATGAGAAATTTTAAGAATTTTCTTTAATTAAATTTCCAATGTACACAAGAAAGGAATGAATTAAAAGAAACAAAATAACCTAAATTCCCATGCCAAAGTTTGATATGGCTATGCTATCCTTGTTAATAAAATCGTCAATATGAGTTTGGCCTGCTAGACCGTCAAATCAAGCTCGTGGTTTAATAGTACCGATTTAAGACTTTTGGAGCCCATCTAATAATGAGGCTTTTAATCCCAGCCTAAATAAGCTCATGGCTCATGAAGCTTGACCGAGATTGGGCTTGACCGGCTCGTGGACTTAATAAATATATTTAACTAAAATATTAGCAAAATATGGGGACCAAAAAAGGACGAAGTAGTGGTCCAATCTCAAACTGATAGATTTTGTATGTGCATTTAAATGTTTTTGTTATTAAAATTTTAGATACTTCTTAATGTTGAACTAATTAACATAGCATATAATTATATATTGATATGAAAATAAAGATGTTAAGATATCTTTATCTCACAAGAGGATTCAAATTTGCTTGATGAAGATGATTTGTTAGTGTTGGATATGTCATGAGTACCTTGAGAATATTTTTGAGTAGTTTTGTCACGACCCAGAACCTATAATAGATCGCGATGACGCCCAACATCACCGTTAGGCAATTACCTCCAATTTAATTATCTCTTTTTAGCTTTCAAAGATAGAATTTTCTTAAATAAACCGAATAAAAGTAAAATATCATACAACCGTGCATACTTCCTTCCCCAAGAAAATATCAAGCTGAATATTACATAAACCGCGGCGATAGTAATAATAAATATAGCGATGCATTACCGCTATTTAGCCCTCAAAATCCAGTGCCACAAGTGCATGAGCAATCTAGGGAATATACAAAACTATTCAAATATTATTGTATATTCAATCATTGAGATAATTTCATGTATTCAGTTAGAGTTCGTGACTCAGTATTACCAGTCTTGAGAGGTTTTTATAATTGTTTCCGCTTTTGGTTTCAACACTTGTATTAAATTCTATTTAAAAAAAAAACTGGCTTGAATTGAAATTGTAATTGGCTTACTTAGTCTTAGAGACTAAGTGCCATCACGACGCCTGTGGTGGGATTTTGGGTCGTGACAGAATAGTAATACATAGTACCGCCGAGGCAAACGAATTGATCCCATATGAATAGTGTTGCCATATTGCGAGGCGAACAACCCCATCCCATAAGAGTAGAGAAACTACCTTGCTCGCGGAAGTACATGCGAGTTGAGAAGACATGGATCTATAGTTCATAAAATACTTCACAATTTTTCAAAGTAAGAAGCTCAATCATACTTTACTCGAATCTCAATCTCAGTCATAAATTAAGAAAATCAAGTACGCAGGATAGATACAAATAGCACAATTAAGGTATGATGTGAATCTAAGTCTACCCGAACATAATATAAATATAGCTACGCTCGGACTCTCGTCACCTCGTGCGTACGTAGCTCCTACAATAAGTAGCACACAACAATTGATACACCTAAGGGGATAAATTTCCTCTTATAAGGTTAGGCAAGAGACTTATCTCGCTTCCAAGTTCACTAACTGGCTCTTTAACCTCATTAGAATTCCCCAAACGACGTCGAGCAATCCGAAATTAATCAGAAGTCATATAAACTAATCAATATATGCTCAAAAGTTCATAATTTAACTATTAGACTAATTACCCAACCCAATTCGGAAGATTCCTAAAATTCACCCTTGGGCCCACGTGCCCGGATTTTGAAATTTTTTGTAAATAAATGTTACCCATAACCTCACGAACACAAAAATATAATTTCTACTCAATTCCATAATCGTTATTATGGTCTAATCCCATTTTTACCAAAACATAAGTTTTCCAACAAAAATCCTAAAATTTTCATAATTTACATGTTAAAATCTACCCATAATATATGTATTAAACTCACATTATGTAGAGATTACTTATTGTCACGACCCAAAATAAACCCGTCGTGATGGCGCCAATCATAGTACTAGGCAAGCCGACTACTCAGACATTTCCAATACTTTAAAACTTTGAAAGATATGAAAATAGCTTAATCAAAGGAAAATCTTTTAAAAACAGGATAGGTAGTCATAACTCAATATATAGTCTCTCCCAAAATGGGGTGTCACCAAGTACATGAGCATCTACATAAAGATATAGTCTACACCGTCTAGAAAATAAAACTGAAATAAATAACATGAAAGATAAGGGAGGAGAGTCAAGGTCTGCGAACGCCCAACAGCTACCTCGATGATCTCCAAATGACCGGCCTCTGCAATCAACGACCGCCGTGCCCGGAAATGCTTGAATCTGCACATGAAGTGCAGGGTGTAGTGTGAGTACAACCAACTCAGTAAGTAACCAGACTAACTATTAGACTGAAACTAGTGACGAGCTCAGCAGGTACAGTTCGGTATAGAATTAACAGTACAGAATGTAGCCATGCTTTCTAGTTAAACAGATAAACTCAATACAAGTAAATTAGATCAACTCAGAATGATATGAGGAATGTGACATCTCTATATCTACATGCCAAAGTACATGCTGTATGGGATGTACTACAATGGAAGTCTCGTGAACTCGCACTCTCAGAATACTCAATCACTCTGTACTGTATATGGTCAATCCAGCCTAGGGAAGATCTATCCCTCAATAGAAAATCAGCTGACAGTCAGTCACTAGTACTGTATATGGCCAATTAAGCCCAAATGCAAGCAAACAGGGCAAATCCAGCCCGGGAAAGATCCATCCAAACATAAATAGTAGCTGCGCTCATTGTGGGTGTGCAGACTCCGAAGGCGCAGATCCATCCCAAGCGCTATAATAAGCCAGATCCAGGCATAAATCAATAAAATATGCTGCAGCGTGCAGCCCAATCCCATAAATATCACTCAAAATTAGGCACTTGGCCTCACTTAGTCATTAACCTCTCCAGTCTCTCGGGCTCACAATGTCTTGGAAATTAGCCCGACATGATGATATCATGTATCAACGAATGGCAACAGAGATTGAGATATAATATGCAATGATAGATGTGACTGAGTACATAATTATAAATTAAACAAGTAATTCAACAGCAACATGAACTCTATGGGTCCCAAAAATATCGGTACCTGGCCTAAGCATGATTTTAACATGAGTCTCAGTTCAACTTCTCTAACACGTGGAGAATATGTGGGTATTGACATCATTATTTGATTATGCAACTCCACAGGAACAATTAAGTCACAAATTCTATGGTGCATGCCCACACGCCCGTCACCTAGCATGTGTGTCACCTCCATACCAATCATATAACACGTAATACAGGGATTTATACCCTCAGAATCAAGTTTAGAAGTGTTACTTACCTAAAACCATGCAAATCTCTACTCTGACACGCCCCCGCCTCCCTCGCGAATCGGCCTCCAAATGCCTCGAATCTATCCACAAACAGTTTGATACAATCAACACGGGCTAAAGGAATCAATTCCATAAGTAAATTCTAAGCTATAAATCAAAAATTAAAAAGTCAACTCAAAAGACGGCCCCCGGACCCACGTCTCGAAATCCAATAAAAGTACAAAATCCGAGCACCCATTCAACCACGAGTCTAACCATACCAAATTTACCAAAATCCGACATCAAATTGCCACTCAAATTCCCAAATTAAACTCTCCAAATCCCTAGCATCAAACCTCCAAATTACACCTTAAGACCACACAATCTAGGTGGGAAAATCAATGGGGAAACAAAATTATTGAATAAATTAGACCACAAGTGACTTACCTCAAGAAATCCCACAAAAACCCTCTTAAAAATTGCTAAATCCCGAGCTTGAAATGTTTAAAATGGTGAAAATCATGGAACCCTCATTTTTAAAACACTGCCCAGGCCTCCTCGCACCTGCCACAACTTATCCGCTTCTGCGGTGTCGCGGAAGCGATCCATCTCCTGCTTCTGCGGTTCCCTCTGCTCCTGCGAACCATAACATAGCACCAGCGGAATCGCTTCTGCGAGCCATACGACCGCTTCTGCGGACCCAATTCCCATCTCTATTTTCGCTTCTGCACTCAATTCTTCGCACTCGTGAGCTCGCACCTGAGGTGCGATTACACAGCATGACTCCCAGCTTCAACAATCATCCAAACTCCAAATTCGATCCATTAACCATCCGAACTCCACCCGAGGCCCCTGGGACCTCACCCAATTATACCAACAAGTCGTAAAATACGATACAAACTTAGTCGAGTCCTCAAACCACATCAAACAACATCAAAAACACGAATCACACCCCAATTCAAACCTATTAAAACTAAGGAAATTCTAA
The DNA here is from genome assembly GCA_002018475.1 of Nicotiana obtusifolia. NCBI lineage: Eukaryota > Viridiplantae > Streptophyta > Magnoliopsida > Solanales > Solanaceae > Nicotiana > Nicotiana obtusifolia. Next base: position 27,182 of record MCJB01049345.1, read on the forward strand.
CTTCTAGAAACGATGCCGAAACCTATCAAATCACGTCCGATTGACCTCAAATTTTGCACACAAGTCACAAATGACGCCACGTACCTACTCCAACTCCCGGAACTCCAATCTGAGCCCGATAACCACAAAGTCCACACTCGGTTAAACTTATAAATTCCCAAATTTCACCATTTCAAGCCTAATTCAACTATAGACCTCCAAATCACAATCCGGACACGCTCTTAAGTCCAAAACTACCCAACGGAGCTAACGGGACCATCGAAACTCCATTCCGGAGTCGCTTACACATAAGTTAACATTCGGTCAACCTTTTCAACTTAAGCTTTCTATCCTGAGATTAAGTGTCTCAATCCATTCCGAAACCCCTCCGGACCTGAACCAGCTACCCCGGCAAGTCACATAACAATTATAAAGCACAAAATGAGTAGTAAATAGGGGAATGGGGCTATAACTCTCAAAATGACCGGCCAGGTCGTTACACTTACCTCAAGGTGCTTGGTAAAAAACCCTCTCCAAAGAGCTCTAAAATCAGCCAAAAATTGAGTGAAATGAACAAAATGAGCCTAAGTCTCGTCTTTAAAACAAGACACTACCCAGACCTCCCTTCTTCACGATCGAGACAACGAAGGCAAAATGGCAAGGCCCCTGAAAATGCACTTCGCAAACGCAAAGCAGGCCTGGAGAACACGAAGGCTTGCCTGACCAACGCTTCGCGAACGTGGCCCCACCATCGCGAACGCGAAGGGCAATTGACTAGCTGACACCCCAGACCTGATTTCTCATACGCGAACGCGACCCATGTACGCGAACCCGATGACCAGTGGCCAGAGAATCTCGATTGCGAGCTTCTTATCGCGAATGCGCAGAACAAAGTTTCCCCCAGCCCCATTCCTTCATTGCGAATGCGAAGGAACCCCGCGTTCGCAAAGAAGGAAATCAGAACCAGAAATTCTGCAATTATGGACTTAGCTCCGGCGGGTCCAAAGCACACCTGAGCCACTCAGGACCCCATCCAAATGCAGCAACAAGTCCATAAAACATAATACGGATCTGCTCGAAACCTCGGAACACATAAAACAACATCAAAACTAAGAATCGCACCCCAAAACCAAATTAATCAACTTATGAACTTCAAACTTCTTCAACTAACTCTGAACGCGTCAAATCATACTTAGACAACTCGGAATGATGCCAAAATTTGTGTACAAGTCATAAATCACGATACGAACCTATTCGAAGGTCCGAAATCCCAAATGGACATCGTTAACACCAAAATCCACTTCAAGTTAAGCTTAAGAAATTCTAAAACCTTAAAAATGCCAACTTTCAACAATAAGCGCTGAAAGCTCCCGGTCCGCCCGAAACCCGATCCGAACATACGCCGAAGTCCAAAATTATCATATAAACTATTGGAACCATCAAATCCCAATTTCGAGGTCGTTTACTCAAAATATTGACTCAAGTCAAACTTGGCCATCTTAGGCGACTATTATGGAACTAAGTGTTCCAATTTCAATCTGAAACCTTCCAACACCAAACCAACCATCCCCGCAAGTCATAAAGTAGTAAAAGCACATACAGAGAGTCTTAATTAGGGGAACAGAGATCTTGAAAGCAAAATAATCGTTGAGTCATTACAAGTTTGTTTTGAGTATTGAATTTTAATGAATGAAATATTATCCTCCTTTTTTGTGTTTTATAGTAATCTATTAGAATAATGTCAAAAGTTATTAAGTTTCACAAAAGATTTCTATCCAACAAGTATGTTTTTAGACTTGTAAACACACACACACACACACACACACACACACACACACACATATATATATATATATATATTGCATTTTAGGTTAAAACTTAAAATTTAAGAAAATATGTACTATAATTTTTAAAAAATGGCGAGCCAGCCGGTGGGGACTCGTGACCCACGTAGGGCCGGGCTAACTATTTTAAGGCCCATCGAAATAAAGGGCTGGCCCAACTTAGCTTGTCAATTCATGTGGAGCAACGAAGAATATGATTAATCATAAGATTCCTTTGAACTCAAACTATGATTGTCATGACCTAAAATCTACTATAGGTCGTGATTGCGCCTAACGACGCCGTCAGGCAAGCCAACGGAGATTTATCCATTTAATTACTCATTTTATTGCTTTCGAAATCATAGTTTTTAATAAGGAGATTTACACTTCCAAATCCGCGGGGACGTACAACATTTGTAGTTTATAGAAGAATTGAAAGGCATTAATGATGAACGAAACCATAGGCATCAACTAGTATAACCCAAAACCCGGTGTCACAAGTGCATGAGCATTTTCTAAGGAGTATAATAATAATACAACCTCTGTCCAGAATATAAATAAGACAGGACAAAATAAATAGTACGATGGAGATTCAGTGGACTGTGACACGTAGCCTGGAATGCAGCTCACATAAAGTCTCCTCAGCAGGCGCCCACGCGCCAAGATGATCACCAAACGAACCTATCAGATCCTGCACCTTTAATGCAGAAGTGCAGCATGAGTACGTAAATCAACACATACCCAGTAAGTATCTAGCCTAACCCCGGAGAAGTAGTGACGAGGGGTCGACATCGACACTTACTAGAGGTCCAATAAAATAATATAATAAAGATATGAAGTGCACAACGATAATGGCGTGAATCTGTAAATTACATAATCTTCCAAATATTTCTTTTAAAGTATGAATTTCTTGATCTTGTATTCTACCTTAACAACTCAGAAAATGCCAAGTGCCAATATCAAATAAATAAGGAATACCATATAAAATGCCGGGCATCACTGAAAAGATTATCTAGTGAATATTTGGACTACTAGCGGCGCATGATTCTGCCGAGGTCGTTTGGCCCGATCCAAAATAATGTATACATTGCCGAGGGTCGAGTGCACGAACCATAGATGCATCTATTATACTGCCTAGGCGTTCGGCCCGCTCCACAAGAAAGGAAGGAAGTTACCGAATTACGAGACACGTACTTACAATACAGTACATGAGCACAAAGTGAATATAATCTTTACCGTTTCTCAAATAACTAGCCACAACTTAAAGTGATAAGGCTCGGCCTAGTATACATATATTTATCTCTAAATCAATTTCAATTATAGCTTCAATTAATTAAGCCAACAGAATGAGTTTAAATAATTCAAATATTACATGATAAGGTCCTAAGTCTACCCAGACATAAACATGCCTTAGCTGCGTACGGACTCTCGTCACCTCATGCGTACGTAACACCCACAACTAGTATCACATAACAATTACATCATCTAGGGGGTATTTTCCGCCTCACAAGGTTATACAGGAGACTTACCTCGCTTCGAAGTTCCAAAACCGGCTCCAACGCCTCTCTAACTCTTCAATTCAAGCCAACTATCCGTAACTAGTCAAACAATGTGCAACTCAATCAAAACATACTCCAATGCTTATAATTAATTTAATTCATAACAATCCAACTCCGCTATAAAAGTCAATAAAGTTAACCCTCGGGCCCACGTGCTCGAATTCCGATAATTTTTGAAGATAAACTCTACCCATAACATTACGAACTCAAATATATGATTTATTCCAAATTTCATGCCCAATTTTGTGGTCAAAATCCATAAATACGATTTCTAGGTCTTCTACCAAAATTTCACAATTTCTACTAATTTCCATGTTCCAATCCATGTATATTTCATGTATTTAACTCACAATAAGAAGAAATCACTTACCTCCTAGTTGATGACAAAAATGGTGCTCTAAAATCGCTCCCAAAGCCGACTCCCATGAAGAAATGTAGTGAAAATGAGCCAAACCCCCGTCTTTAAAATGACACTACCCAGCACTTCCTTCTTCGCGATCGCGGAAACACCCTGGTGATCACAAAGGCCAAAGCCTAACTGCCCACAAGTTCTACTTCGTGTTCGCGGTGGCCTTCCCGCGTTCGCGATGCCTTCACGTCTCACACCTTCGCGTTCGCGGTCTTTGATCCGCGTTCGCGATGGCTTAGAGCCTCCAGGCCCAGCTCCCCTTCCTTCATCGTGTTCATGACGCCCAGTCACATTCTCGTAGAACACCTCTGTCCTCCTTTTCGCATTCGTGACCCCATTGCCACGTTCGCGATGCATAATTTCCTCCCTAGCCCCAGCTTCTCTTCGAGATCGCGTCCTTTCAACCGCGATTGCGATGCTTACCAGGAACACTAGAAACCAGCAATATCAAAACATCCCAACTTGGTCTGAAACCACCTCGAATCACACCCGAGGTCCCCGGGACCTCGTCCAATCAATACCAACAAGTCCCAATACCTTATACAAACTTATCCAAAGGCTCAAAACGCCACAAATAACATCAAAATCATGAATCGAGGATCAAAATCTTTCTTTCAACTTTCAAACTTCCAAACTTCGATGAGCGCATCAGAATCATATCAAAACATTCCGGAATGACGCCAAACTTTACGCACAAGTCAAAAATCACGATACGAACCTATTCCAAGACTCGGAACCCCAAACGGACATCGATAACATAAAATCCACTTCAAGCCAAACTTAGGAAATTCTAAAACCTTCAAAATGCTAACTTTCCATAATAAGCGCCGAAATGCTCCTGGGCGACCTGATACTCAACCCGAGCATACGCCCAAGTCCGAAATCATCATACGAACCTATTGGAACTTTCAAATCTTGATTCCGAGGTCATTTACTCAAAAGTCAACCTTAGCCAATTCTTCTAACTTTAAGCTTCCGAAATTAGAATTTTCCATCCGAATCAACTCTGAACTCCCTGAAATTCGATTCCGATTACGCGTACAAGTCATAAAACATGAGTGAAGCTACTCGAGGCCTCAAACCGCTGAGCGATGCGCTAGAGCTGAAAACGACCAGTCGGGTTTATTACATTCTACCCCACTTAAACATACATTCGTCCTCAAACGTGCTGAGAACTATTCCAGAGTTGTCCAAAATTACTATTTAATACCTTGTGCACCTGCCTATGCAACCATAACCCATGTGAGCACATTAGCTTGAGCGAGACTGAAGATCCTTCCTTTTATTTAGTCAATAAGCCTTAGAACCAAACTCCAATCTCCGTATTCCTTTACAAAACCTGATTCTAACACACGAACACCGTATAAATCGCTACACATTGTACCAAAACATGATCATGCACCCATGCTGACATCACACAATGCGCCGCATAATGTATTTTCCCAAGGCAACTGCCCTCCATGCACAACAACTGAAATTTCATTGACCCGAAGCCCGTGGTGTACCTCATAATACATATAAGCCCTGTTCCAACTCTCACGATACTGCCACGACGGAAGAGATCTGTAGAAACTCATAACCACCTAACCAAATCAATAAATCATGGAGTCTCTCCTCCTGACAGGAACCATTATCTCATTCTGAACCGAATAACGATATTTTCTCTTTAATATACCTTACATAAATCTGATTGCACTAATTTCAGGTCCAATAGTCTCGTCTCACCCAGTGCAAGCTTCTCAGGCAATAAGCTATCTATCCACTAACCCAGAACTCAAATGACGCCATCAATGTGTCCACAAGCTACCACTTGAATATAACTCATAAGGAAGAATGAACTCTGACAGGGAATAACCTAGCCCGCGTGACGAATAAAACAGCCGAATTGATGCTACGAACCTACCTCAGGGATGAAAAACAAGGCATACAAAATAAGTGTAAGGAACTATGCTCAACATCTCACTGTTGCAACGTACAACCAGATCCAACATGACACCGTTGCGGCGTGCAGCCCGATCCAAACAATGTACCTGTGGCGGTGTGCCGCCCAATCTGCACATAACATTCAAGAAGAAAACACACATCAAGATGTAACGCTTATACTTACGAAATGCCCGAATATCGACCACAAGCACGCCAAATGCATAATACAAATCCTGGGGAGACGGATAGCGCTATACGCTACGAAACCCAAGCACAACCAAGGTGTGATATATGATCTGCATCTCGAGAGCCATCCTGCTTATAAAACACCACAAGCTACACGGGACCTCAACACATGTGAGAATAATCAAGCCGTGTCACAACCCACATGTCACAATAAAAATTACACGGAATAGCTGACGACAGGAATAACATCCAATGCCCGACTACTTCTTCGTAAGCAATGCTATGACGAATGAACACATCCAACCTGATGTAGAGCACACATTCACATTAGACCCACCAACAGACCTCAAACCAATTCTGATCATACCATACTAGGCCAATAACCTTCCAAGGATCCACAATGTCCCTATTCATGACACCCACGAGCAGCCGTCCTCTTCGGACCAAACTCCCACATTTCACAACCAAAGGAATAGAGCGCCTTCCAGGCATAAACTCTCATATTAACGATATTACCAAAAATCTCCATACTTGGTTTCAATCTTTAACAATCAAGTGACTAACATGTCACACTTATACCAATCTCCCCGTGGGGTATGCTCCCACGACCTTCCGCACCAGGTAGCAAAGTCTGCACCTCCATACCACCAACAATACTAATTGTGTAAAGCCAAACAAGAGTCCGCAAATCAATACATAAAGCCTTTTACACAGGACACCATTCTCAGGTGACACTAAAGAAAATGGCAACTTACTCTAAACATCTGAATTCCCCCTACTCATCTGAGCTTGTGACATTCTTGTCAACACCGAACAACAACCTTGATCCTCAACTTCCAAATTCCCATGCTGCTCACTGCACCTATCATGCCGCTACGCGAGAGTATAAGATTTCATCATACCCCTGAACTACTAGTAGAATAAACGCTTTGTTGGTTAGAACCCTTTCCCTTAGCTTATTTCGGAAGAACCATTGCAACACGTAACTATATTGCAATAACACGAAAAACCAAGCCTCAGGTTGTGGTCTAAACTGCCATAACTCTTCCTGGATCTATTTAAACATAACAAAGCCATTAGAATCAAATACCTCCCAAATCAACAAATTTATGGTGGCTGTCAAGCCCGTATGTACAACCACCAACCACCTGTATAACTTAACACGCCGAAGGAATTAATCATTGCTACAATAGTGTTGATTCAAACCATTACGAGCCGACCCCACTTCTTCCAATTTACTTTTGACTTGCCTTAGAAATAATAATAATAGCTTCATTCAAAACATAACGAAACTCAACAACACTCATCCCGAGTGACCCAATTTACGAGATCACATCATCTCAATACCCATGAACTATCTCATACCTCCTTATGCGCACAATAGCATCTCCAACTGGTACACCTATTCTGAAAGATCCTCTACGAATCCGAACTTGTTTCCTCCCATTTCTCCAATACTGCACCGCAGACCCAATGATAACCTAGAACACTCCAAGTCCCTTTCATAACCTACTGCAAAAACTCGATCCTTAACCACACAACGGACCCGGAATCTTTAGGCACTATACTTAAATTCTTGAACCCACTAGAACCGTTGTTGATCTGGTCCCCGAATATAACCAAACTCCAATGCTCTGTTAGCACATGAACACTCTCTCAAAGAAGCAATCGGATGAACTCTTTTACTTGTACATCACTTCCACGAGAAGCATAAATTCTGAGTCTTCCCAAAACCTGCACATGAATCGAGAAGGCAAAATATAACATACATTCATAAAGGTCTTTGGTTGAATTACCCCTGATATTTTCTTCTCTTAGTCATAAATGATCCACCAATGCACTGATAACCAGAAACCGCACAGAGGATATCAATACCGGAAAGCACCTCCAGGCCCAGCTCCCCTACCTTCATCGCATTCGCGACGCCCAGTCGCATTGGCGTAGAACACCTCTGCCCTCCTCTCTGCGTTCGTGAGCCCATGGTCGCGTTCACGATGTACAATTTCCTCCCCAGATCTAGCTTCTCTTCGTGATGCGTGCTTTCAACCGCGATCGCGATGCTTACCAGGAACACCAGAAACCAGCAACAGCAAAACATCCAACATGGTATGAAACCACCCCGAATCACACCCGAGGTCCCCGGGACCCCGTCCAATCACACCAACAAGTCCCAATACCTTATACAAACTTATTCAAAGGCTCGAAACGCCACAAATAACATCAAAATCATGAATCAAGGATCAAAATCTTTCTTTCAACTTTCAAACTTCCAAACTTAGACGAATGCGTCCGAATCATATCAAAACATTCGGGAATGACGCCAAACTTTACGCATAAGTGAAAAATCGCGATACGAACCTATTCCAAGGCTCAAAACCTTAAATGGACATCGATAACATAAAAATCCACTTCAATCCAAACTTTAGAAATTCTAAAACCTTCAAATGCCAACGTTTCACAATAAGTGCCGAAATGCTCTCGGGCGATCCGATACTTAACCCGAACATTCGATCAAGTCCGAAATCATCATACGAACCTATTGGAAACTTCAAATCCTAATTCCAAGGTTATTTACTCAAAATTCAAACCTTAGCCAATTCTTCTAACTTAAAGCTTTCGAAATTGGAATTTTCCATCCGAATCAACTCTGAACTCCCCGAAATTCGATTACGACTACGCGTACAAGTCATAAAACATGAAGTAAAGCTACTCAAGGCCTCAAACCTCCAAGCGACATGCTCGAGCTCAAAGCGACCAGTTTGGTCGTTACAATGATGGATATGTTAGGGATATAGTAGATATGTCATAGATCTAATCTACTATTTGATGATTTGAGCATATTATTGTGAATGTTATTTCACTTAAAATATATATGGCAGTTGATATACTTTTATCATTATTATTAATTGCTTGATTAATTTGATAAGGTCCTTGATTAAATTTTAAGACTTGTCATCGTGATAGAGATCATGATAGTGAGGGTAAAGTTTCTTATAATTTAATCCAAATTTATTCTTGATCATAGGATTATTAATTTGGACATTAGTAATCCAATTCGATTAATATTTATGTGATCGTCTTTATTGGATAAAGATTAGTTGATCTCATTAACTAAATCACATGGATAGATGATGCATATATAGATGTGATCAATGAACCGACTCATTGAATAATTTCTAATGCTTAGAATTACCATAAACTGTCAATAGGATATTCTCTTGAAGAATGTAAAGTAAGAGTTCCTTTGAGTTGAGATCATCACAGTAATTAACAAGTAATTTATTGTGCTTTGGTACTAGACACCTATGGCCTAGGGCGATAGTTGAAAGGATATTGGGTATGATTAGATGCTTGTAGAATTAGTGGTTGATCAAAATTAGAATCTGTCAACTCATGGTAATGAGTTTAAGCTCTATGTTGTCATGAATTATAAAAGACCAAATTAAGACCTTAGCTAGTGCAATTGAATGAAAAGAAGAAAAGATTTTCTTAGGTCATTCAATGGTCTATTATATTTGACATGATCAAATAGTTGACCGTGTAATAGTCGTCTCGTGAGTTACCGCTCCGTTTTCCCCATTTCTGCTTTATTATGCTTCGTTACTCGTGTTTTATGTAATCACGTTGAATGGTTTGCGTTCGAAGTAGATTGGATAAGAAATGAGACGCTTAGTCTCTTTTAAGAAGGTTTAAGTTGGAAAAGTCAATCGGATATTGACTTATGAGTTAGAGGGCTCGGATGTAATTTCCGATGATTCGATTAGTTTCGGGAGATGATTTATGACTCAGGAGTATGATCGGAATTGATTTTGGAGGTCCCTTGTAGAATTAGGCTTGAATTGGCGAAGTTAGAATTTTGGGCGATTTCCGGTTGATAGACGAGATTTTGATCCGAGGGTCGGAATGGAATCCGAAAGTTGCTGTAGTTTCGATATGTGAATTAGGACGTGTGTGTAAAATTTCAGGTCATTCGGAAGTGGTTTGGTTGGGTTTAGATCAAAAGAGCGATTTAGAAGATTTTGAAATCCTTAGGCTTGAATCCAACGCGAATTTGGTGTTGAGAGGTTGTTTTGGGCGTTCCGATGGTTGGAACAAGTTTGAATAATGTTATGGGGTGTGTTGGCGTGTTTGGTTGAGGTTCCAGAGGCCTCGGGTGAGTTTTGGATGGTTAAACGGATTAAACCATTGTTGGAAAAGCGAAAGTTGCAGAAAAACCAGGTGAGAATGCGGACCGCATAACTCAATTGTGGACCGCATATCTCACAGTGAAGTCGCAAACACAAGCAGAAATCTGGGCAAGATTCGCGACCAAAATGCGGCCAGAATGCGAACCGCAAAACTGAAATGCGAACCGCATATTTAACAGTGGAGATCGCATGCTGAGACAGAAATGCGAACCGCAAACCTCGCTTTGTGTTGATTTCGCGGTGAAGGCTAGGGCTATCTTCGCGATGGCTACGTCAAATATGCGAACCGCATACCTGTTATGCGACAGGTATGCGATCGCATATTTGGTCAGGCAAGGATGTTTTAGCTCGATTTTTGACCACTTTATAAATAGAACTCAGTGCCCATTTTGCCATGCAAAACCCATTTCCATTATCCACGAAGAGAAACACCTCCAAACACCATAGAATCACAACTAATCAACCTCAAAACCATACCAAAGGGAGAATTTCTTGAACAAACTCTTAAAGAAGGGAGCTTTGACCATCTTGAACGTAGTTGGAGCTAGGGAACTCGGATTGAAGCGAAATCTTGAAGGATTTTTGGAAGATTTTCAAGGGAAACATCGGGGTAAGTGTTCCTAACTCAATTTTGAAAGAATTACCTAAGATTATAGCTGTTTTTAGCATTTTACTGGTGATTTAGGTTGGGAAAAATTGTGGAAGATCCTAAGTTTGGATTTTGAGACTTAGAGGCCGAGTCGATGTCGAAACCTAATAAATCTTGTATGGTTGAACTCGTGATGAGATAAGGAACCCGTTGAGGCGAAAATTTCTGAATTTCGAGAAGTGGGCCCGGGGCTCGGGTTTTGCTAATTTCGGGATTTTTGAGTATTTTTGATCGTTTTCGCTTGGGCTTTGTTCCCTCAACATATTGTGACGTAATTGTTCTGAATTTTGATAGATTTGACGCACGTGAAGGCCAATTCAAAGGGCAAGGGCGTCGTGGGCTAAGGATTTAGCCGGATCGAGGTGAGTAATGATCTTAAATGATGTTCTGAGGGTTTGAAACCCCGGATTTGCACATCGTAGTGCTATATTGGGTTGAGACTCGCGCTCGATGATGAGCGTGGGGTCGTTTACTACTGGGGATTGTGACTTGGTCCGTCCCGATTGATGATTTTACTATGAATTGATTGAAACTTACGTGTTATTATCATGATTTGGGCTGATTGCCATATTTGGGCTTCTTGCCGGTTATGTGAACCCTTCAGGGGTATTATTTGGGCTTCATGCCGGTTATGTGAACCCTTCAGGGGTAATTTATCACTGTTTTCTAACTGATTGATTCATTTCTTAAACTCAGTTTTGAAATTTGAATGACTTTTCAAATGATGTAAATGGGATCGGGTGGCACGCCGCCACGGAATATGATAAATTGGATCGGGTGACACGCCGTCACAAGATATTGTGCTACTGCACCCCCCACAGTAAGCGCCGGGTACCCATGGGAACGGGTGACACGCCGTCACGAGATATGACTTGGCCAGTCATGCTATTTTTTTTTACTTCATGTTATTGACTTGATTATTTAGCTGTTTTACCGTTTCATTATGGCTTGTTGTATGCCTTATGTGTTTCCTTACTCTCAGTCGTTATTTATAATTATTACTCACTGAGTTGGAAGTACTCACATTACTCCCTGCACCATGTGTGCAGATTCAGGCGTTATTGATTCCGCTCCGAGGTATTGACTACTACTGTTAGGGCGGTGATTCAGAGACTACGAGGTAGCTGTTGGCGTCCGCAGCCCCGTATCTCTTTTACCTTGTTGTCTCCACTATATTGAAACAATTGTGCCAAAGATATTGTAATAGTAATCTTATTATTAGGATTTTCATTAGATGCTCATGACTTAGTGACACCCCGATTCGGGCTGTAGTCGGGATGGTTCACTATATTTTTCCGCAAATTACTGTTATTAAACCGTACTTATGTTATTTTTGTATTGTTTAACTATTTGAATGAAGTTTAGTTTGAATTGGCTGGCCTTGTCTTCATGAGGCGCCATCACGATCATGGTTGGGATTTTGGGTCGTGACAGCTTAGTATCAGAGCCTAGGTTACATAGGTCTCACGAGTCATGAGCGGGTTTTGTAGAGTCTCGCGGATCGATACTGAGACGTCTGTATTTATCTTCGAGAGGCTGCAGAACCTTTTTAGGAAAAGTCCATATTCTTGAAATTCCTATCGTGCGAACTTGTTGATCCGAGTACTAAAACTTCTGCTATCCTGTCCTCTCACAGATGGTGAGGCCGCAGATTACCGGACGAGGTGGACGACCACCAGTACCACCCATTGAGGCCACAAGAGGCCGTGGACGCGGTCGTGGTCGTGGTAGAGGCAGAGCGGCAAGGGCAGCATCTGTTGATCCACCAGCTGCCCCAGCTCAGGAACAGGCTCCAGCAGCACCAGTTCAGGCACCAGCTGTACCCATCGCTATTCCAGGTCTTTAGGAGACCTTGGCTCAGATATTATCTGTTTGCACTGGCCTGGCTCAGGCGGTTTCGGCCACCACAGCCGCAACCACTTCACAGGCCGGGGGACGCAATCAGACTCCAGTTGCCCGCACGCCTAAGCAGGTAGTGCAGGGACTTCAGATGCCGGGGGCACCTCCAGCCCAGCCAGTTGCACCGGCCCAGGAATTCATAGTACCAGTCATGCCAGATGATGAGCAGCGTCGCCTTGAGAGGTTTGGCCGACTCCAGCCTCCGTCATTCAGTGGTGCTGAGGGCGAGGATGCCCAGGGTTTTCTTGACAAGTGTCAGCGAATGCTCCGGACAGCCGGGATTCTTGAATCTAGTGGTGTGGCATTTACCACATTTCAGTTCACGGGAGCTGCCTTTAATTGGTGGGAGGCGTATGAGAGGTGTAGGCCGGTTGATGCAGCGCCCCTTACGTGGCAGCAGTTCTCCGCTCTTTTCTTGGAGAAGTATGTGCCGCAGTCTCGCATAGAGGAGCTGCGTAGACAGTTCGAATGGCTGCTACAGGGGGATATGACTGTGTCACAATATGAGTCAAAATTTTCTGAGTTGGCTCGACACGCTGTCTGGATGGTTCCGACTGATCGTGAAAGGATCAGGAGGTTTGTGGATGGCCTTAACTATCATCTCCGTATTCTTATGACCAGGGAGAGAGTATTGGGTGCTACTTTCAAGGAAGTGGTCGATATAGCTCGCGAGATTGAGATGGTTCGCCGTCAGGAGCGAGAGGAGAGGGAGGCTAAGAGGCCTCGAGGATCGGGTAGTTACAGTGGTACTCCTTCGAGAGGCCAGTTTCAACAAGGTAGAGGTCGTTCCTTCAGGCCTGCTCAGCCAGTCCGCCCAGGGTATAGTGGGGCATCTGCAGGTCGTGGTTATCATGGATTGTAGCAAAGCCAGTCATCACTCAGCGCCCTTCCAGCTCATGCTCCGTCAGCCCAGGGTCCTTCTAGGCCGATTGCATTTGCTAGTGCACCAGTGAATTGTTATGAGTGTGGCGAGATGGGCCACATGCGGAGGTATTGTCCTAATCGTGGTGCTAGATCATCCCAACAGAGAGGTCAACCCTCGACTGCTGATCCAGTTACCTCACCACCCGCCCAGCTAGTTAGGGGTGGAGGTCAGGCAGCCAGAGGCCGCCCAAGAGGGGAAGGTCGAGCAGGTGGTGGCCAGGACCGATTCTATGCTATTCCAGGCAGGACAGATGCCAGTGCTTCAGATGCCGGGGGCACCTCCAGCCCAGCCAGTTGCACCGGC